>CAKNYM010049343.1:922-18849 GCA_932195095.1 Andricus curvator
ATATATATATTAGGGTGGCCGAAAAATATGCATTTTGGAATTTTCGACCCGCGGAGTCGCCAAAACGTTCTCTCGTGAAGACAAATAAATACAAATTTTTTTATTTTGTAACAAAATGATTTTTAGTACGTTGTGTGCAAATTTTGTGTCCTATGTAGTTTAACACGTGAAACGTATAGGATTTGTAATTCTTCATCCAAAAAAATTTGAAACATCTCAAAAGTTGCATAAAATTGCAATATTTGTAGACTCGTAGCGAGCCTTCGGTATGATTATTCAACTTGAAATTTTCAAGAAGCATTTTTGAGGATATTGAGAACAGATTTATAAAAAAAAATATTCATTATTTTTTAATTAATAGTTTTGAAGCTATTACAAACTAGCTGTGAATTCGATCTCGAGTGTTTCCACATTGTTTGTATTTATAATTATATGCTGCTCATTTCACGAGCACTTTGCTTCCCGTTAGCAAATGTATTTGCTTCCTCATAGAGGAAGCATTAGTTATTTTTTTCAACAATAGACAAACCGAAGTCTTCATTTTGATCAATTTAAAAATAGAAATTTACAAAAAATACAAAATAATACAAACAATTTTTTAAATACAAAAACAAATAACACAAATCAAGTTTTGTATTCGAAATGATCATTTTTTAGCTGAAAAAGGGAAGTGAAAAGTTCTGTCACACCCTATCCCTTTCCCAGCTTTATGATTTTTCTACAAAAATTGTCAGAATTATTCTATTTGAAAATTTATGTTCAAAAAATCTTTTCTATTCATGCGTCAACTTTGAATTATGTCGATGAAAAAAGTTATTCTGTTAGAAACAGATGATTCAAATATTATAAATGAGCATAACTTCCTTAATCTTCAATAAACTGTATTAATATTATAGATCAATCGATTTTCCTCGAATCAAGGAATCTTTTTCTTTCTTGCATCAATTTTGAATTATGTTAGTGAAAAAAGTGTTACCATCAAAAATTGTGTTTTCAAATATTATGCATTACTGTAGCTTCCTTGCTCTTCAATAAAATATATCAATGCTATGGGTCAATCGATTCATCTTGAATCAACACAACTTTTCTATTCTCGCATTAACTTCAAATTATGAAAATGAGAAAATTTTTAGTATAAAAGTCGATTTAAAAAATATATGAATTACCATAACTTCCCTACTCTTTAATAAAATGTATTAATATTGTAAGTCAGTCGATTCGTCTCGAACCAAGAAATCTTTTATATTCTTGCATCAACTTGGAATTATGTTGAAGAAAAAATTTTTACTATAAAAAACCGCATTTTCAAATATTATGCATTACCATAGCTTCCTTACTCTTCAATAAAATGTATTAATATTATAGGTCAATCGATTCGACTCGAATCAACACATCTTTTATGTTCTTGCATCAAATTTGAATTATGTCAATGAAAAAAGTTTTACTATAAAAAACCGATTTTCAAAATATATAAATTACCATAACTTCCCTACTTTTTTATAAAATGTATTAATATTATAGTTCAATCGATTCGTCTTGAACCAATGAATCTTTTATGTCCTTGCATCAACTTTGAATTAATGCTAATGAAAAAAGTTGTACTATAAAAAACCGATTTTTAAAATATTATTGAGCGCTACAAAAATTCAATAAATATTTTTAGAAATCCTTCCGTTTTCAAGATATTAGTGAGGAAAATAAGCCCCTTAAATTTCATCAATTTATCTGCAATCGTTTTCTAGTCATCGTGTTCACAAAAAAGTGTGACATCTTCACACACACACACACACATCCGGACAATTGCTTAGAACATTGTATTAGACATTTTTACATTGAGGAAGGTTTAATTAAAGGAATTTAAAATTTGTAGAAAATGTTACCATTACAAAGCTCCTCTATGAGGAAGCAAAAATGAATTGAATATTCCTTTTCCAAAAATCAGTTGAAGTTCTAGTTTTTGAGTTATAAAATATTTAGGCTGGACCAATCAGGAGCTCGGTGTAAACAATCGTGCGTACGTGAGCGGGAGTCCGACGCAGTGTTATTGAATGAAGCGCCGATGTGGGGTTAGCGACGGGAGAACAACGGTCACTACACTACGTTGTACTGCCGCTCACGCATACAGGACTGTTTATACGACGCTCTTGATTGATCCAGCTTAAATATTTAATAACTTAAAAACTAAAACTTCAACTGATGTTGTTAATTATATATGTTGTTAACAAGACTATTTGCAATATCTGTACAAAAATCGACATTTTTCACATTTCTTTCTGATCCAAAACAACAACTTTCACTATTCTGAGCTGAGCGAGGCTACTATGAAATACATTGATGTACACCACAGACTTCTTATTTTTCCACTGATATATAAGTCTGAGAACTTTAGATTTTTAACATGTTGTTAACAACACTGTTTGCAATATGTGTACAAAAATCGAAATTTTTTAGATTTTTTTCTGAACCAAAATAACAACTTTCAGGATGCTGAGCTGGCCGAGACTACTATGAAATACATTGATGTACTCCACAGACTTCTTATTTTTCCACTTATATATAAGTCTCAGAACTTTAGATTTTTCAACATGTTGTTAACAAGACTATTTGCAATATCTGTACCAAAATCGACATATTTTAGATTTTTTCTGAACCAAAACAACAACTTTCAGGATGCCGAGCTGAGCGAGAGTCTGGCACACCCTGTATATCTGAGATATCAATCAACACTTAAATACTAACTATATCTTCAAAAATAATATAGCTGTGAGCGATGGGCCATTTTCCCCGCGCAGCTTCTGAAATAGACGATTTATGCGGCATAAATGCGAAAAACAGTTTATGCTGCGTTTGGATTATACGGTTTCAAAATTGGGTGGAATGGTCCTAAAAGGTGATAAAAGACTAGCCATGTGATCACATTGACCACTTTTGAATGTGCATGTATGCACTTTCATAACATTAACGTCCCTAAGAATATTCGTGACGGTCCATAAGGAAAGGGCCCACTTTTTCGATCGTAGTTTTGGAGGTATTAGTATTTTTGTAAACTCGGGTAAAAAATATCGATTTCGGGCTTTCGGCGGGAAATCATATGTAGGAGATATTTCGCATTTACAGTTCTCTAAGCTTCTTGAAACAGGATTTTACTAGAAATCGAAAACCTTCTAGAACTCGTTACCGGGAAGATTAACTTTTAGCTCGTGCTCTGATTGGTTATCTTGCGTGAGGCCCTCCCCTTTCCAGCCGTCAAAGCGCACTTGCGATCGAGTAGGAGTCAAAGGCGGGATTAAGTCTGGTTCGAGCGAGCAACATATGTAAACGTAAGCTGAATAAACTGCGAATATAAATTCGGAGTTGCCGAAGATAATGCGTTCGAAACGATATAGGAATATTTGAGAAGTAGGCCCCTTTTAGCGATTTATTCTCGGAAAGCTAGTACAGAACTGCATTGCGATGCATCGACAAGCGGGTCTGGTACCATCCTGCTAGAAAAGTAGGACTCTCTGAGGCTAGTTATATATTTTAGTCAGCGAACGACTTCTGGAGAGTCAAAATACCACAGATTTGAACTAGAATGTCTCGCGGTTTTTTACGCAATTAAACGGTTCCACATATACACCTGGAAAAAGGAGAGTTAAAATTGTATGAACTTCGCGATGGACTAGTGTACCGAAAAGACAATAATAAGAGATTGTTGTTCTACGTACCGGAATCAATGTTAAAAAAACATAATTAGATCTTGTCACTATGACTTCGGACATATATTAATTCATTTATAATTATTTTTTATCATATATCTATGTTTTATATTACATGCATTAAGTTTCAACTTTATTAAGTAATATATTATGATAATTAAAGGTAATAATTAATATATATTGAATAATAAGCATTTTAAATAAGAATTATTTTTTTGTATTCTAGTAATAGTTTTAATTATTTAATTTCATCCATACACTGAGAAAAAAAACTTGAATGAAAGAAATGTATTACTGAATAAATCTATTCAAATATGGTTTTGATCCAAAAAAATTTCTCTTATTTCAAGAAATAATATGTTTAAAATGAAAAAATCGTGTTGTAAGAACACTTTCATTCGATAAAAAATATTGAATTGGACTATGCTGTATCTATTGACATTATCCTTATGCCTGGGAAGTGAGCGGAAGCGGTTACATTTTATATTTGAAGACAAAACATAACAGATGCAATTAGGGCACTTGCCAACTTTAAATGCGTTTTTCTCGAAAAGCGGATTTTCGAAGTTATAAATTCAAAAATGCCACGATGCCTTGTTTTTCAACCTGGAGGGTTCGTTCTGGGCCTGAAATGTCGAGAATTTGTCTGACTATATGACCCTATGAACTTTGTTTTAAGCATTTACCAATTGCTTAAACAATTCATTATTATTCACTGTTAACCTTTTTTAAAAAGAGGTGGACGACTGTAGTCTTGTTAATTTATAATTATTAGTCATTCTTGAGCAACATTTTGTGTTAAAACGAATATCCAATTGTTTAAACAATTTTTTAAAGATTAATTGTACATTATCATGAAACTGCGATACAAAATAATCTGATTTTTTTATAAATTTGGTCAAGTGCGTCGCTTATCGTTAAATATTTAAATGTATTGGTCCTCTAAAAGCTGAAAGTGTATTTTTTTTTTCATCCATTTTTTTCTTCAATTTATCATGAGCAATGTAAAAAAATTGACTAAAAAAAAATTTGAATAAATACGAATTTTTTACAGAATGAGGTATTAATATCTGAATGACATAAATATTTAATAATAAGCGACAAAGTAACCAAATTAAAAAAAAGACTAGTTTTCTACCTCTCTTTAAGAAAAATACAGGCATACAAAAGAAAAGTTCCAGCGCCACTGAACCATACCGTCATACCTATATGTTTTCGTGGTCGCTGAATCTAAATCTGGTGTTCGCACCATGTTTAGTTCTTAAAAATGACCAGAGGTTATTTTCTTCAAAAACCTGATGTGATGGAGCAAATCTGACACCAGATTTGGATTCACTGACCCTAAAAGTATATAAGTATGTTGGTCTGGTTCAGTAGCCATGTCACTTTTTCGTTTTGTGTGCCTGTGAAAGTTTGAAACGGTCACTCTAATCGGCGCCTGAGACTAGGCTACCCGAATACACAAGAGAATAGTTCCGGATAGTAACGCCAGGAAGCGCAGAATCCTCTCTCCCGCGACCTACCTCAACCGGAGAGCATATAAGAAGGAAGGCGAGATGCAAAGCGAGACTCTCGAGTGGACTGCGGGAAACCGAAGTACACAGCCGGATCATCCATCCGAGTAGTTGCAAAGCTCATGCTCTGGGAGGATTAAGGTCCGTAGTTTTTGATTCGGGTACGCTGTAACAGGCTCCGGAATTTTTTGTGGTTTTTCAGGGTGCGCTGTCCAGGCTCCTGAATTTTGTTTACCCTGTTTTTATTTTGTATTAATCCTGGGTACGCTGATACAGGCCCCAGATTTTTTTTTCAGGTTTTATCCTCTGGGTACCCTATACTGGGCTCCAGGCAGTTTTCTCATTTGCACTCTTTTGTTTTTGTCAGGGCACGCTGAATCAGGCTCCAGACATTCTTTTGTTTTATACTCATCATCCTGGGTACGCCATCACAGGCTCCAGACTTTGCTTTTTCTTGTGTTTGTCCGGGTACGCTAAAACAGGCTCCGGAAATAGGTTTTGGCGATTCGAAACGGCGCAGGCTTTACAAGCTGCTGTGAAAGTATTTTAAGTTTAGATTTTCGCAATACAACGAAAATTCTACGACCGAAGTATTATAATAAAAATGAACGAATGCTGTCTAGATTGTAAAATCGTGATTTATTGCATATAACTAGGCTTATTCATGCGCAACGTTGTACCTCTATGAAATGTAATGAGGCTAAACACACGTGATATTGCACCCTATGAAATTTGGTAAGACTGGACATGTTATAACTATGACGACTGATAATCTATAAGGAATCATCGTTAGAAAAGTGATTTGAGACTGAATAAAAATCAATTTATGGTTAAATTGTGTTTACTTCAATTCATCTTCTCCTTTTTGGGTCTAAATCGATTTTACCAGGCCTAGGACTACATAAAAATAAAGTATAAAAAAGAGGTACTCTTTCAAGTTGAAGTAAATAATAATTAATTGTTTAAACAATTGATAAATTCTTGAAACAAAGATCAGTCTTCCTGCCAATGACTAATTGTTTGTTTAAACGTAAAAAAGTACTTTTCAATCAGTTAGAAGGGAAAAAAATTATGTAAACAAATTTATATTGTTTAAACAATTTACAATTAAATAAAATGCCTAATTTATATTTATAAAAACATTTCACTTGTCGAATAAAAATAATGTATGGCTAAAGAGGGAAAAACAGAGCTCATAAATGTCAATTTTGCGCAAAAATATCGATTTCATTTTTTTGGGCCATTTTTGGGACCACATAAAGGGAGTGGGCGTCGTCAATACCAAAAGTAATTTAGCGTAAATTGTTCGTTGGAGACTCCCCAACAAATTGTAATAATCTCTCGCAAGCTAAGCTTAAACCCAGAAACGTGAATCTCAGTTTTCAGGAAGTAAATGTTTTCCTATATTAACCCTTCGAGGACAACGTGGAATCGTGGGACGTATAGTACAACGTGGGGTGTCTGCACACCCCACTTTGTTTTTCGCGTTTGAATTTTTAATGGCGCATTTCCGGGTTTCGAGAAATACTTGGATTCAATCCCAAATACCTAGAATCAAAAAAATAAATAAATCAAAAAAAAAAAAATAAAAATAACTAAATAAATCAAAAAAAAAAATCGTAGCAGGGGCTGACGTGATACTGAAAGAGAAGGTACTCAAAGCGGGAAGCCTTCCTGCAACCTGTAGACAGCGAATATGCGTTTTTTGTTCCGTTGGAGTGGCCATACAGCCCACGTTGTCCTTGAAGGGTTAAAATTATATGATTTTCCGAGACATATTTTTTTTAGTATTAACTCATTGGTCTCAAACTTGGAAGCCATTTTTTTGGGAACCTCACAAAACTCACTTTTCTTTAAGAAAAAGAATTAGCGTCTCATACCGAGTTCGTCGGTCAACCTTGCTTTTTCTCGATCGGTCACTCGCCTACTAGGCCTACAAATACTAACTACTCTCTGTGGAAGAACTGAGCTCCAGCGTTGAAGGTAAGGCTTGATATGGAATTCAGCAATGTGAGATGTACCCTGAATCGATTGACTCAGTATAAAAATGGCAACAGTCTTGAGAATTTGAAAAGTTTCTTATTCAGACCTGAACCTTATCGATTCTAAAAGGTTAAATGTTAGTTTTTCAATTTCTCTTCACGGAATTAAAACCCATGGACATGGATTGGAAATTTGCAATATTTTTTAGTGCAAGCCTTCATATCCAGGTTTTGCTTCAGACTGTGATCTACAACTCAATTTTCTATTTGCGGCTGAGGTGCACGTCTCTTTCCACTTTAGGCCGCGCTTATAAACCAAATTTTTAAATAAAAAGAATACAACCTTTTTCGAAATTTTGTTTCTTAACCCCTTGTACCTACTACCCTTCAATGAATTATGAATTAAGTATGTAAAAAAGTCATTTTTTTATCTAGGTGCAAAAGTTATGATAGTTGGTTCAAAACTGGATGATGTGCTAGCTGTATCAATTCCAACAAAACATAACATAGCTGATGATTCTGTGAGTACTGCTAGTAAAGAACCCTTGTCTCATCAAAAAATACACAGAAAAGTTCTGGATAAAGGAGTTCCTGAAGATGCAATGCCTGGAATTTTAGATACCAAGGTACATTTAAAAATGTGTTATCCAGTAAATAAATTACTATGAGTTCTTCCTTCCGGATCAAGTCATGATAATGCCAGAAATAAAATCGTGCACCAGGTATTCTGCTTTTTTTAGATAGTTTTATTTTAATGATTTTGATTTCTTCTTCAGGGCATAATATTAGTCGAAAATCCACTGGACAGACGTTTTACCCGGTTGCAAAATGGCGCTGCAACAGTCAAAAATTATCAACTGGGGGGGGGGGGGGCGCATGATGTTCTACTGCCTGTTTGTTTAAGGACCAGTTATTTTTATTGAAAAACCCTCGAAAATACACTTGCCAGACGTTTTGCCCTGTTTCAAGGTGGCGCCAGACAAATCCATAATTGTCCATTTAGAGAGGGGTGGGGGATAATTTTCTACGATTAGTTTTTTCAGGGACCAGTTATTTTCACTTAAAAACGTTCGAAAATATACTTACCAGACATTTTGCCATCTTGCGAGATGGCGCTACATTCAAATTTTTAAAGTGAAAGTTTGTTAAAAATCCCAGAAAATCTTCTTTATTTTTTCCATCGAATTTTGAAAAAATCAAAAGAAGATTTTAAGGAAACCCCCACCTTTTTTATTTTTTCCCATATATCTCTTGATCGATGGATAATATCACAAAAGAGCAAGAGGTATTTTTTAAAGAACCTTTGTAGATGTATGAAGTTTTATCTGAACCTTTTTTTGTATCTTTCGTTGCTTCCGAAAAAAAAACAAAGAATTCAATTTTTGAAAAATAATTTTTTATAATGTGAAATAGTGGTTTGTCAAGAACTAGACTCAGAAGATATGTAGTATATATATGCTACCCAACGAAAAAACGTAGTTAGTATTTGAGAAAATCCACTTTTAAGAATTTTAAATAAAAAACCGCCATTTTGTAATTTTTCAGTTAAATTTAGTTTAAATCAGTTAAAAGAGCGAGAATTCCCATTATCATTGTTAGGGTTGAGACCACAAGTGCCCCTGACGCTAGGTTAATCCCGTTGCGTCTCCTTCTAGGGCTATGCGTGACCCCAAAGCCCTCTCCATACGGCGAGGACCGCAGCCACGCTATTGGCCGATATGTCTCATTCACTGATGCGGTTACTGCCCGTGAGTGCCAGACGCTTCCTCGCTATCGCGGGGCAGTGATAAAGGATATGAACAGCTCTCTTTTGATCCTTTCCGTACAGGAGACAGAGGGGGCTATCTGCGAGCCCTATCTTTTGTCTGTGACAAGCGGGGTTTTCATATCCTATAAACATTTCTGTTCGGACCTTGACTTAGTTCCTACCGAGCTTGCGTATTCTCTCAGCTCAATTAGGGTTTAAATTTGAACGGGTGAGTGTTTTGGCCTGTCTGTCCCATTGCTCTCTCGCGGATAGGCGAACACGATACTTCTTGTCGAATAGATAGCGAATGGGCGTTTTGTCTCTGAGCATGCTCAGTATCGGCCTACTCGCGATATCGGTTGGGATCTGCAATTCCGTCAACATCCTTCCGCCATTTAGCATATTTTATATCCAGGCTGCCTTCGCAGTCATGGCCTTGATGGTGTCGACTTCGAAGAACCTGATTCTTTCCAGTTTAGACTTCACAGTGGACAGTTCGACCCTGCTCTACCAGACCACTGTCGCATAGGTTTGCCTGGGTCGCAGGATCTCTGGATAGATCCACATAAGTGTCCCCAGTTTCAAGTCCCAGCTTTTCCCTATGGCTCTCCTACAGAGCCATAGAGTCGCTGTGAGCTTTTTGCACTTGTTTTCCAGGCTATTGTTGACCTCCCAGTTTCAATGAACTTGTGGTTCCCCACTTGTACCGTGTGGTGAATACAACCGTATCCGTCGTACTCGAATTGACCGATAATCCGCAGGGCTGCCACACAGTCAATTTTTTTCATGTCAGTTTTTAGTAACATTTTTTTAAAAACAGTCACTATAAGTCTCTTGTTAAAAGTAAAGGGTCATTTGAGAGGTTTTAAACCTTTTAGACTCCATCTCATTAATATAATTACTGATATTTACACTCTCCTTTTTATTGACTTTGCTTTTAAGGTGTGAGCTGTTATCGACTACAGGATAATCTGCGCGGCGCTATAGCGCGAATTCTGGTATTCAATTGTTTTAGTTGATCGCGGCATGTACAATATTTTCGTGGCTTGTGTATTGTCTTGTCCATTATCTATTGAAATTGTGAACATAATAATTAATCTGAGTTACACAGAGGTATGTAAAGTATAAACAAATATGTATTTATACTAGTACTATTTCGATTCACGAGTAGACTTCTGTTAAGATTATCTTTATTATATTATATTCTGAATATGTCGTCAAAGCTAAGTTTACTAGAACATATTTCGAAACCTATTTGCCTATAAAAAATGTAATCGATAAATTTATATTTAACACACTAGGCCTTATCGTATGAAGGATCTGTGCGAATCACCGAAATTTCTCACAGCACAGGATTTTTCTTTTCTCCTAAAAAATATAGCTGTTTCATTGACGCTCTCTTTTTCCAAGTAGGTATGTTGGTCGAATTTTCTGATAGAGATGATTTTTTTCGTGCATTATTTTTTATATGAAATTCGGTGAGAGTGACGGAAGGTTTTTTAAATTTTTTATATAGATCAAAAAATATAAATGTCACAAAATACAATTTTTGATTCTTTTATGTGTAATAAAAATATTATTTTGCTTCAAAAATTTATCAAAAATCGTTTCGTTACTTATCGCTAGTGCCAAAAACTTGTTTATGAGCTTCTAAAAAATTTCGCGGTCGTCAAATGTGAATTCATAATATTTATTTATCGGATCAACACAAATTTACGTGCGATCACTTTCAGGAAATGAAATTGTATGATACATCAAAGTTTTTGACTCAACCAATTGATTTAAACAATTTTGTTGTATTTTTTGAAAAGTATATGACTTAAAAATTAGAACTTTCAAAAGATTGAATAAAAATGGTAAAAATTAATATCTCCTTCTGATAGTCTGATAGTCGCAAAAAGAAAAAATCAAATTTTCGGTTTTGACTTTTGCGATACCTATACATAAAGTTTTTTCCAAATCAAATAAATAAAATAAAGTGAAAAAACGATGTAAGGGAAAAAATAGCTCTATCTGAAACTTACTCAAATACTTTAAATATAGTTTTTAATGAAGATTTAAATAATTTTTTAATTGCTTGAACATTTCTGATTTACAGAAATTTTGTAAATCTGCAAATTTTCCTCTACATTAAATTTAATTTTCTCGTCTTTTTGTCTATTTTATACTTAAAATAAAAATACTCGAACATTTTGATTTTTTTAGGCATCCTGGTGTGGTAAAACGCAATGGGGAAGAATTTCAGTTTTTTCTCTATGTGGCTTAAAAAAGATGACGGACAAGGCTATCCGGTAAAAGATTGGGCAGTCAGATTTAGCGATCATGAAGTTTCCTGCTCGGAATGCAGTGGTCCCAGAATTATAGTTACTCGTAAGGGATTCAGGCTCTCATTCAACATGCTGCGACAGACAACACAAGAAAAACTTCGCAGGCCAACAAGGAAAGACTCAGTTGATGATAAAATGTGCATCAATAGTGTGAAACGATTCTTCTTCTTTTGTGATGACAAAATTTCCAAGTACCATTCAAATATACAGCCTTCGTGATCAAACAGCAAGAGCGGAATTAATATGGACTTTGAAGTGTGTTGCTGCTGATTTCAGTGCTGCTTCGTGTGGTGACTTGAGAAATATTTTCCAGCCTATGTACGGCGAGAATCAAATAACCGAGAATTTTACTCTTGGCCGTTTCAGTCTTTTATATGACAAAACGATGAATGTGTCTGGGCAAAAGGAACTCCAGACCTCTGTAAGATATTGGTCCAAACAGAAGCATGGTATCGTTTTTCAACATTTGCAAATTATTTTTCATTGGCAGTGCTACAAGTGACATCATTCTGGAAAAGTTGAACGAAGCTATGGACCACGCTAATTTATCTACATCTAATCTTCTAATGTTGGGTAGCGACGGACCATCTGTAAATAAAGGAGCTTAATTTCTTGCATGGTTTTCTTCACGGGTGGCCTACTAGATCGGAAGATTTTTGTAGCATTTTAGAGAAATTTGATGTTCCGCTACTACATTTCATCGAGTACGCATCTTCGCGTTGGCTTACAATTCAAGGGGCTGCAGAAAGAAGTCTTATTCTTTGGGAACCTACAATTGAATATTTTCTTAAATTTCTGCCAAACAAGTGGTGTCAGAACTTACATGAGAAGGAGTGCTATCTGCGGATTGTAAAGCTGTTTAAGAAGCCAACGATGAGGGCTGAAATGATGTTCGTTGTTTCAAGCTCCAATGTACTGACGAATGTTACAAAGATGTTTCAAAAAGAGGAGCCACTTGTTCACCTGCTGCATTCACAACTAACGAATGTAGTGAAAATCTCGATTGGTCAACGGTGGCGGAATTGAAAAAGACTCTTTTCTTCAAAGATGCTCAGTCACATTACAATGCCGTGTGTAAACACATTTTAATAAAATCATCCTTAAAAACTGCCACAATTCTTTGAGACTTACAGTAGTAAGCGGGTGAAATCTTCCAGCTCTAGTGCCATTGTGGCAGCTGCTAAAGCTCTGCCCTGGACGGTAGAAACTGATGTGCTCAAGGACGAGTGGAAACTTCTGCAAGGAGAGAAGATCTTGGAGAATAAAGGTGAGAGAATCGACGAATATTGGGTTCTCATATTTGATTTAAAATATCTTATAGGAGAAAAGAAGAACCCGACTGTGGGTAAAGTTGTGAAAGCCTTCCTTACTCTCTCTGATGGAAACGCTTATGTTAAGAGAAGGTTTTCAGTTTCTGGTCGTATCCTTACGGATGACAGAGCCTCTATGATGAAAAGGACGTTGAATTCAATCCTGACAGTCAAATATGAGATTACTAAGGAGCTATTTGATTCTGCAAGGTGCGCCCGTAGCAGCTATGAAAATTATTGAGAGGCAGAAAGGAAAGAGAAATATCGGAAAGCAGGAAGAAATTACACTCTGAAGAAGAAAAGCTTGTTATTTTTAGAAAAGAAGAACAGAAATTAAATCATTCTAATAAGCTCTTAGAAGAAGCTAACATCATATTGAAAAAGGCTTTGGAAAAACAAAACATGGAGGAAATTCAACTCGCGCAGGCTATGCTTGTAGCAGTAAGACAATTGCGGAAAGAATCAGAAGAAAAAAGAGAAGAAATTAATAATACCCAGAAAACAGTAGAGAAAAGAAAAAATTATATTTTAGATTTTATGTCAAGAAATAGAATGAAATTTAAGTAATATATATGTGTGGAATAACCTATAGTATGAAAATTCTATTTAATATTCAAGTTTAAATTATTTTAGTTCGTGATTTTCCGGTTTTCTAGTTCCTATCGTAAAGCATTGTGGAATATAAATACGGCGCGGTTGAATTGGGCGCGGTTCGTACTGGGATGGGTGACCAATCGAGAATACTGCATGCTGTTGGCACATCGTGGGTGTGGTGAGCCCACACTTGTAGTTATTTACTATAAGAAACTATCCACCTAGAAACACTACCCGAATCGGGCAGTGTCATGCCTACCCTGAAAGGGAAATGGCTTAATGGTATACTTGTTAAAGCAAGCCGATCAAATATATGTGTCATTGAATGGAAATTTTGCAGTTAATAAGTGTTCCTATGGACATAATACAATACAGTCATACTATCATACTATCCACAGTGCTTGCTGCATTACCTCGAAGAGCGCGTCCAGATGCTGGCCGCGCACGTTGAGCATTATGTCGTGCGTGTAGCCTATATCGTGGTAGTCCAGACTCGTGAGTAAATGAAGCAGTCCATCCACTACCAAGCACCACAACAGGGGCGATAAATAGCCTTCCTGCGGACATCCCGAGTCAACAGTTTCACATAAAGTGGTATCACATTAGTCGTTGTTAGGTTCCTGTTGCTCAACATGTACAGGTGTAGTTGAAGGCTCCTACGATGTCCATAAAGGTTCCTTCGATGTCCATAAAGGCTCTATTAGCGAAGCCTTTCTGATTCACTTATTCTTCGATTAGATTAACTGTTACACTTAGGGCCGTTTCGGTCGAGTGTCCAGCCTTATATGGGTGTTGCTCCTTGTGAAGTGGCCTACTTAATAAGACCTTATTGCGGATATATTTATCCATATGTCTTTCCACCGTTTTTAGTAGGAAGGATGTGAGGCTGATGTGAAGGAAATCCTTGGGTGAAGTATATAATCGATCCTGCCTTCTTCCGGAAAGAAAAATACTCGCCTACCTCTTCGTGCCACCGGGACACATCCCAGTGTCAGACTAGCCATAGCAAGTCTCATGAGCGGCCCTATGATGAATTCTCCAGTCTTCTATAAGAGAAGACGTCATGAAATACAGGAACTATATATAATAAATAATGATGTTGGATCACGCAGATGAAAGTATAAAAAAATTGTTATATTTGTGACAATTGACGCCATTGTAAAGATCTCTCTGTGGCATTTTGTCCTAAAACTGAGCTCTTTGTCATTACAGATTATCTACTGTTTACATTACATCTTTTAATGCTTCTATATTATTTTTGGAACAGTTGCGTGCGAAGTTCGATTTCTCGTGCCTGCATAGCAGACGCGAAGTGCCCGATTTGCACACTAAGTGAGAGAAGTTCTTCGCCCATTTCTTGAATATGGGTGAATATGAATGCAGTTTTTTGATTGGCTATCAGCAATGCCAGGTTAGACGTTCACTCCAGTTTTCAGGTTGTTACCACGTACCTGACAACAGATGACAGTAATAAATATTGAGTAATAAATGTAAAATGAGTACGAGTGATAGTGATTTGTGAAAGTAATACACCACCAGAAATCATCGAACCGGTGAATATATTTTGATGAATTCTCGCAAAAATTTCAGCCATCGACGACACTTGAAAATATTCCTAACTTTTTTCACTAACTATTTAGATGATACTCGTATTTGGTTCTTTCTTTAATGGAAGGTTCGCCCCCCCCCCCCCCGGCGATGGCTCCGCTCCTTGGCCACGTCAGAGGTTCGCCCCTCAATCTCAATTCGACTAATTTTTGGAATCGAACTGAAGCTCCTTATGGCGACCAGGCAAAACGTTAGAGAACTAGATTTTCTAGTATTTTTAAGTAAAAATAACTGGTCCTCAAGCGGCCAAACGGGTAGGTGTTCATTTGTCCGATATCTCGCTTAACCTAAAACTCATTTTGCGGACAAAATCACTAGATGTAGAAATAAATAGGTGACGTTCATAAGAATTCCTTGTCGTTTAAATTTGCTTCTACTTTTAAATGTTATAGAAAAAATAAAAAAATGGAGAAAATATTACATTATTTAAAAAAGAGGAAACTGTAAGTAAATATGCTATTTATTACACTAGTTTAAAGCCAAAATGTACATTCAATGCAACTATTTTTTTCCTATGTATTTTGACTCGCTAAACTCGAAAATCGCATTAAAAATTTTTTTATGGATAGGTTTTCGAAATATGAATCTTTGAAATTTTTTTCCATTCTTTTCGGCGGTGGCTTCACATGTTAGGCCATATATCGAGTTATAAGCGTCAGATTGGGTCGCACGAGGTCTCCAATTAAAGGTAATAAAATTTCCAACAGTCGCTCTTTATATTGTTTTCCAATTTGTTCAGTAGTTTAGTGTACAAAAGAGTGTACAAAAGGATGGGCGATACCGATACTATTCTCTGAGCAACGAGCATAAAATACTCGATACTTTCAATTCTCGATTCCGATTCTAAAAAAGTATCTATACTAGTGTATCGATACTATTTTATGATATCAAAATCGCGGATTCTTCTTTCTTCTATTGGCTGATCCAGTGATGTTAACGGGCCGAGACTTTTTCAACTGCGCAAGCGTTGCGTATGGAAGGGGAAAGCCTCCTAATTGCCTTCTTGTTGGCCGTAATACACGCGCTCATTTGAAATGCTTGAAATTTGTAGCATGTTAAATAAGCGCGCGTATTACGGCCAATAAGGAGCCTTTTTCCTTCCATACGCAACGCTTGCGCAGTTGAAAAAGTATCTGCCCCTTAACATCACTGGGCTGATCTAAATAAAACTTCCGGTTAGTAGCAAATCGGATTTGAGTGTCAAGCAATGACTTTTTTTGATGAGGATGCGCCTGACTGAATTTAAAAATCTCGCACTACGCACGAAGCACGGAATAACACGTTTTCATAACCTATAATTCTTGACAGACTAAAAGAGTCGAAAATTTACAAAATGAGCAAGAAAAAACGAGAGTTTGAGTTCGTGAACAACCAAGATAATTTCTGGTATATTTGTGGGGAATATGTCGTAAAGAAAAATCAGCGGAATTTTATGTATTTGCTACAAGAGAATTATCTACAATACTTTGGATTAGTAGCGGAAAATCTTGATAAAGAATGGATACCAGATATTATATGTCTTTCTTGCCATATGAATTTTATGGGATGGTCTTCTGACTAGGCAGAGTATGTATTTAGTGATATATTATATGATATTAATATGAAATATTTTCATGGATTACAATTTTTTTTTTAACTTTAGGCGGCACATGAAATTCGGCTTTCCAATAATTTGGAGAAAACCATTCTGTCATGCGACCGATTGCTATTTTTGTCTGAGCAAACAGACTGGCATTGGAAAAAATATGCGGTGGCAGTATGCAAATGTACAATCTGTCACTTTCCTAGTTCCACATTCGGATGCACTTCCGATTCACAAGTGTCCCACTTCATCTTACCTCCACCTGAGCTGTAGTTTACCAGAAGAAAAAACCACTGACAGTGAATATGAACCGAGTCAAGAATCCCGTCTACTTCTAACCCAGCCTGAACTAAATGATTGGGTGAGAGACTGAGAGTTCTCAAAAGAGAAAGCAGAATTACATGCATCTCGGATGAGACAATACAACTTTTTGGATTCAAATGTCAAAATAACGTACTACAGAGACCGTGATAAACCTTATTCAAAATATTTCATGCAAAAAGGTCAAATATGCTTTGGCATGGATATTCCTGGTTTGTTCAAGGAGCTAGGACAGCCTTACGATGCAACAGAGTGGCGGTTATATATTGACAGCAGTAAAGATAGTTTGAAAGCAGTTATCTTAAATATTGGAAACGAAAAACCTTCAATCCCAATCGGACATGCTTTCAACATCAAAGAAACGTACGAGACAATGGTCGAATTATTGGAGTTAATTAAATATGAAGAGCACGACTGGAAAGTTAGTTCGGATTAAAAATTGGGGGGCATGTTACGAGGAATGCAAGCTGGATTCACGAAATATTGCTGTTTTTTATGTCTATGGGACAGCCGCGCTCGCACACACCATTATAAAAACTTCGTCAAAGCGTTAGACAAAGAAGGCCGAGCGCTCGAGCATTTAAGATCGATTTTCCCAAGACTTTCTATTGCAAAAATCAAAGAAGGAATCTTTGACGGTCCACAGATAAGAAAGGTGCTCAAAGATGAAAATTTCCCCTCATTATTGACATCTAATGAGACTGCAGCCTGGAAATCATTCCAATTGGTTGTTTCCAATTTTATTAAAAACAATAAAAGCCCGAATTACAAGCAAATTGTTAAAGATTTGCTCAAGAATTATGCAAAAATGTGTATGGAATATATATTGTTATTTTATTTCATGCTTGTATTTCTTCATTACACTGGGTTACAAAATGAAAAAATGTGTACATTTGTTACGAACCAGTTTACATAGCTACATAAAATTTCCTTCGCTCATGAATTAACGTAGCATCAAATATTATTCCATGCTATGTTAATTCAAATGCAGTGCATAGAAGGAACGCTCTTTATCACTCGTAACCCGAGAGCTTTTATATTATGCTGACGCAGCATTCCAAGCTCTCGAGGAACTAGCCTGCGAGCTGACCTCGGGAATAAAGGAAATATATTTAAAAATATTTAATAACTCTCTTTCCCTTTGGGAAAGATTTGAAAATTAAAACACCACTGCCCTCCAGGACCAACACCCCCACGCTCTTCTAAATATGTATAGGCTAAGGAATGGGGTAGTTATATAAGCT
>CAKNYM010049343.1:28849-127010 GCA_932195095.1 Andricus curvator
GTAAATCTGGTTTTCCAAAGCGGCATTAATCTCTCTATGCACCTCACAATGTTTGGATGAACCTTTAAGCTTTCCAACAGACAGATGATAAGTCTATGGGAGGTTGAATCGAAAGCTTTCCGGTAATCAATCCAGGCCATCGATAGGAATCGCTGATAGGATGCTGCGTCTTTACAAACACATCTATCGATGAGCAGGTTCTCCCGACATCCTGCTACGCCTTTCTTTGAGCCACGTTGTTCATACATCTCTCGCCACACAGGTCCAATTGTCCGAACAATCCTATCATTTAGGATAGCTGTGAAGATCTTATACAGTGTGTTCAGACAAGTTATTGGCCTGTAATTCATAGGGTCAGCTAAGTTGCCCACTCCGGAATAGGCTCTTCCGACTTTAGATATGAGGTGAAAATTCGGGCCAGATGCTGGGGGGTTAAAGGAAACTTCTTCCACCAGAAGGTCATGATACCATCTGGGCCCGGAGAGGAATAGTTCTTCATGCCTCTCAATACGTTTTTCACCTCCTCGGTAGTGATAGGTGGGCATTCCTCCTCAACTGTTATGAGGGCATTGCACAGCTCCTTGAAGCTATTTATGTTCTTTGAGCCTTCTTCAAGTGTATGTTGGACTTCGTAGACTTCTCTCCAAAATGCTTCGACCTCCTCTGGTTTGGGCGGATGGTCGACAGTAACTGGGCGGTCTTGAAAGAGTCGAGATGGGTCAGACAAAAACTGTTGATTTTCTCTGACCCACCTCTCTCTCCGCTCCAGACTTCTCCTAGCGTTAGATAGTACTCGTATTCTGTCAACAATATGCTGCCTGATGGTCAGTAGCTTCGACTTGTTGATTATGTGATAACGGATCCGCAGTTCGCGCGCGAACTGTCGAACCTTCGCAGTGAAAGTCCTGCGAGATGTTATGTAGTCAATCACACACTGAATGCAGGACGCGTACTGTCTTGCCCAGCCTATCTTTGTGCTGAGTTTATGTATTCGTCTTTTGGGCTGATGATCAACCGTTGGTTTTGTTTTACGGTTTGCATCTGCCAAAGTTCTCGCTGCATTGTACACACCACAATTGATAGTCCAGAGGTCGGATTCTTCGGAAAAATCTCCACGAAGCTCATCATCCCGTTCACTCAGATCTTTGGGCTTGGGAGAAACCTGAGTGTTGATGTTTCTCCGTGTCTTGAAGCATCGTTCTTCCTCTACTGGATGCCTGTTCGCGGTTGGTCTCAGTGTCGCCTCTCTTTCTCTGTTGCCGGCTTGTTCTGGCTGCGGTTGAGTAGGCTCTTTGCTTATATAACCCCTTTTCCGGAGTTCCTCGTCACGGTTTCGCCGACGTTTATGCGAAAAATGCGAGAGCTCTGGGTGTTTCTTGCACCACAGAGCATGCAGTCGCGCCATGTAACCTTTTCGTTCAGGGGCCATACTGGTATCATAGCACTCCAGCTGGTCGTCCATGAGTCGATCCGTCCACTCAAAAGTAATGATATTTTGCCGGTCAATCGCATTTACTCCGTCTTGATTGGCTCCCCCAACTCTAGGGTATTCGGCATTGTTGTTCGACCCATTGTCGGGAGCCCTGCGCGTTCGATTGTTTTGAACCGCACTTCCTACAACTATGTTTGGTGCTGTCATTGTTGTTCCCACGAGCAGCTAGGGAAAAGGGTTCGTCCATCCTTGTAGAGCCCCGCGTGCAAAGATAAAGCTGATACTCTGAGAGGTCGCCCGGTATCCCAGAGTCACATTTTGAGACACCTCACCCAGGTGCCATTCAGCTTTCGGCACGGTTCTTACGCCTTCACTTAGGGGTTATTCCTTCGGGACCATCCCTGGACAATTGTCCGCGACTGCTTTGTAATTATTGTAACCATATTCAGCAGAAGCCCTTGGTACAGGGAGCCTCTATCCGCATCCCAAGGACGCGTTCGGTGGCTTTGTCATAGGCCCTTCGGTTCGATTCCCAAGGAATAAAATATATATATATATATATATACATACATACATATATATATATATATATATATATAATCAATATAATAATAATAATATGCAGAGCAAGCATCTCAATATTTTTGGATGCGCCTCCAATCCCTCAAGGAGCTTAATAAGTAGCTCGTGGTTCGTGTTATCGAATGCCTTACGGTAGTCAATCCAAGCCATGGACGGATTGCGTCGATACCTGATCGAGTCCTGGGTAATACACCTGTCTATTAACAGGTTCTCCCTGCAACCTGCTAGCCCTCTCTTTCATCCACGTTGTTCAACTATTGCACTCCATACCGGCTCGATAGATGTTAATATCCTCTCTTTGAGGATGCCAGTGAATAGCTTGTAGCTGGTGTGTCAACAAGCTATGGACGTGTAGTTCTACTTGACAAATCTCCGGTCTTAGGGATCAATACTGTGTGTCCTTCCACTAGCCACTGCGGGACGGGCTGTTCTCCGTTTACGAAAGTAGTAAATATACGAGCTAGATGTTGGTGCGAAGAAGTGAACTTCTTCCACCAAAAGTTGTTGATTTTATCTGGCCCTGGCGCTGAAAAGTTCTTAGTTCTAGCGATAACTTTCTTCACTTCTTCAGCAGTAATTAGTGGACACTCTTCCTCTGGACCTTGTAACCTTTGCCTTTGGTAAAAGTTACGAAAGAGTGATATATCTGAATCATCTTCATTTAGCTAATAAGTATCTCCATATACTTGCTCCCAAAAGACATGAATCTCATCTCGACTAGGCGGATTTTTAACGCTACGTGACGCTTTATTGAACAGACAGGATTGATGAGTAGAAAAGGTGGAATTTTCTTGAGTTCGCTTTACTCGCCGTTCAAGGCCTTAAGTTTCGAGCAAGTGCCCTAACTTTTGGAGTGGATTTTTTATTTGATGTTATGTAGCTAATCACGCACTGAATATTTGATGCATGCCGTCTCGCAGTTTCAAGTTTAAACTGAAGCTGTACAATACGCTCGCGAGTCATACTCAGGCGGACTGAAGTATCGTTACTTCTATTGCCGCTAAGCAGGGAGACCGTCTTCTCGTAAACTACACAGTTCAGATTTCAGAGATTAACATCTTCGGGGAGCAAATCGGGGAGAGCAGTATTGCTTAAGCTAATTTGTCCATCCTGAGAAAGACTTTTTGGTGGATAGATCTCCTACTTCTCTTTTTGGAATTATCGGCTATCTGCAAAGGTGGTCTTGCTGGAACGGGTGGAATGTTCACTGGAGGATGTTGCTCTTTTTCTTGTTGATAAAGAGCTTCATATCCGTTTTTTCGCAAAAAGGATACCTGATCTCTTAAATACTGAGGCGTTTTTATGTATCCTCTGCATGAATCCTCTTCGTGCCGGTCAGCTTCTTTGCCAACAGGTAAAGATGTCCCTCCTGAGTTGGTCTGACCTTTTAAATCGATGTTCTCGCGTTTGTCCCGGGTCATTGCCTGGTCGTCGCCTCGTTTCGGTCCTATTGCCACTCGCAACTAAACCATGACCTCCATCCGTGAGAGGCCTATTGTGGGTGGCTCTGCGCGATACTGGTGACGTAACCGCATAATTCGTTGCATTGGGGAGTTAGCCCAAAGCAACGTGGCTGACTGCAAGAGCCGGAGCTTTCGGGCGACGGGGTCGCCACATCCCTACGCCACAAAGAGAATATGCTCTTGTGGCGGACAAGATTTGTCATAACATTTGACAAAAGACAAGTGACTACAAGCTATATCACATATAAGAGGGGGGCCTTCCAAGGAGACTCTCTAAGTCCGATACTTTTCTGCATCTCTCTCTCTTGCCTCTATCTATTGTGCTCCGAGGCAAAAGCTCTGGATACCTATGTGGCCCGCCGAACATAAGAGAATATAAGGTCAACCACCTTTTATACATGGACGACCTTAAACTCTTTGCTTCTTCGAAAGAGGACTTTAGCATCCTTGTGGAGGCTGTAAATAGGTACTCTAAAGCGATTGGCATCAGCTTCGGACTGGACAAGTGTGCCTGCGTCCACCTACACCAAGGAAGACCATTCAACCATTCAACATTTTGGTACTGGAGAATCATATGCATATCTTGGAATATCGCAAGCGGAAACCCGAAATGTGCGTGTGTTAAAAACGGCGCTTGGAAAAAGGTATCGCCAAATTCCCAGAAAAACTTGGGCTTCCGAATTATCTGGAAAGAATAAAATCCAGACGACCAATATGCTGGCCGTTCCTATACTGCTCCACACGTTTGATGCAGTAAAATGGAGCGTCGATGAGTTGAAGCAACTTGACCGAAGAACACGCAAGATTATGAAAATTCCATCGAAGTCATCATCCTAGATCTTCCGTACCTCGAATATACCTCCCTCGAGATTAGGGGGTTCAACGGTTCTGGCTACAGCCTGCTCAGTTCTAAATAGCACAGATTCTCTTATGCGACTCGTACATTAACATGATGTCGTCAATGCTGCGGCGTTTCTATACCGTGCCGCAGATAGGGCCGGAGAGGAGCTTGGCCTCCCATTTGATTCCAGCGACACTACACATGGCCTAGCATCACTAACACCTTTGATGCTCAAAAGTCATGTACAGAAAGCAAAACATACGCTTCTACTAAGAGAATATGCTGACAAGCCCCTTCATGGTAAATTCTACGGCATCATACGTAAAGAAGAGCTCTCGATGGGTCTGTCCAACATGTTTCTTAATTCTGCTGGATTGAGATCGGAGACCGAGGGATTTCTTTTTGCCTGTCAAGACGGCGTTATAGACACCTTAGTTTACCGCGAGCGCATAATGAATGTACCTGTAGGCGATACCAACTGCCGAGCGTGCAAGCAGGAGCCAGAAACACTTGGACATGTTCTCAGTGGATGCTCAAAATATGCACGCTTCGGGTACATAGAGAGACACAATGCGGCTCTAAAAGTTTTATAGTACCATCTTAGACACTTCTATGGTGTTGATCTATTGTCCGTTTTGCCATACGCCCATGGGGAACTCGAGTCCGTTGTGGAGAATGATCAGTGTAAGATCTACTGGAATTTCTCATTCTCCACCACTCAACGTATGAGTGCTACGATGCCTGACATTCTCCTCCAAGATCTGCTATGAAAGCTTCGTTTCTTAGCCAACTCAACAAGATTCCGGCTTGCCACCGTCAGACTCATTCCATCGCGAACGGGATGCAAAAGGCTGTTCTTCTGGGATCACTTCATCTGGTCCGTCAAAACTACAAAGCTTGGTAGCTCTAAAAAAGTATCCAGAGGTGAAACCTTCATCTCCAACTGTCCCGTCTGCCGCGTAAGGTCATCCGCGGCTAGAGACCTGACTCCAAGGAACAGTGTTGCACGATGTCCTCTCGCATAAATTTCCCGCTCTTGCTTACCTTCTAGGACAGAAGGAGCAGTAGTGGATGACGTACACGTTCCAGTTGCGTCGGGATTGGTTGCTTTGAGGAACCATGATCGTAGCTTCCGGAGCCAACTTCCCATAATATGCAGAGTAAGCAATAACCCTGAAATGGAGCTGACTAACATGACAGCTTTAGATGTTTCAGCGGTTTTGAAAAAAGCAAGTAACTGGAAAGCTCCAGGTGCGGACATGGTGCACAACTTTTGGTACAAGTACCTGACTAGTGTGCATCCTGCGTTGGCAAGGTGTTTTCAGAAGATGTTGTAAAAACTCGCGAGGCAGTAAAGATCTAGTCACCATAGATGCTGTTGCCATGATGCAAGCTCGTAAACATCACAGAAACTTGCACATGGAATACATTGACTACAAGCAAGCGTTTCCTTCCGTACCACGTGACTATTTGATTCAAGTCTTGAAAGTATACAAAATTTGCCCACGCATCATTGACTTCCTAAGTCGTGCGATGTCGCTTTGGGGTACTAGAATAAAGTATTTTGATCATGGACAACCAAGGATAACTAGATCGATACGCATTACGACGGGTAGATTCCAAGCAGACTCCTTCAGTGCATTATGATTCTGTTTAGTGTTGAACCTACTGAGCAAAACACTAAATAGCATGTCTCATGGGTTCCGAGTACATGATAACGAGGATGGTCATCAAGTGACCCATCTTCTATACATGGATGACCTGAAGCTATACGCTAGTTCGGACCAGAAACTGCAGCATGTGATCGATGTCACAAAGCCGTTTTACAAGGATATCCAGATGTAGTTCGGACTAGATAAATGCAGAACAGTGCATTTACCCAGAGGAGAATTAGGGACCGCAGAGCTAGAGAACGATTTCGAGAATGACATCGAGGTAATGGCTGAGGGGGAGTCATATAAATACGTGGGTATTCTCGAACCTAAGGGTATTCAGCATACGATAGTTAAGAAAAGCCTAACGACTACCTTCACTACAAGACTCAGATTGGTTCTGAAGAATTCTCTTAACTCGGCAAACAAGATCAGGGCAATCAACACCTATGCCATTCCTGTCCTCACGTACTCCTTTGGGCTCATCAAATGTTCGAACACCGACCTCGATCGATTAAGCAGAATCATCCGCGTAGAAATGACGAAACACCGAATGCACCACAGTAATTCGACGATTGAAAAGGTACTTCTACCGTGACATAGAGGGGGTAGGGGCATTGTAGATGTCAGGAAACTGTGTGAGTCACAAGTTATACAGTTGCGAGAAAATTTTAACAGCAATCTAGTTATTACGCTTTACAACACCATCTGTAAAGCGGATCTTGACTATACGCCCTTGAATTTGTCCTCAGAGGAGGCCTTGAATATCAGGGCATAAACCATAGATGAATTAAAAACGCAATGGAGACAGAAAGCCATCCACGGCGAACACCCCAAAACGTTAGATCAATATGAAGTGGATAGAGAGGTATCCAATATTTGGCTGAGAAAGGGCGTCCTGTATCCAGAAACGGAAGGATTCGTCATTGCGATTCAGGACAGGGTTGCCAGCACCAGAAATTATCGCAAACACGTGTTACATCAATAAGTGGTTGACCGGTGTCGATTATGTGGAGATACCAACGAATGCATCGAGCACATTATTTATGGTTGTCGCGTAATGGCTCAAATAGAATATACGCACAGCCATAATGATGTGGCGGGCATTATACATCAACAACTTGCCCTAAACCTAGGACTCTTAACAGAGTGGATGCCTTTCTATAGATACATTCTAATCCTCGTTTTAGAAAATGTAGATTACATCTTATATTGGGATGTTACTATTCAGACGGATCATTACATCCGAGCCCATCGACCCGACATCGTGATGCGAGAAAAACAAGTGGAAGAGTCTACATCATCGAAAGTGCTTGTCCACTCAACCGAAATTTGCAATTGATGTTCTTCCGCAACCTGTCGATCATCCAGCACCACCACATCCTCCAGAGGTAGAAGGCCTAATTCAATCAGAGGCAGAAGCAGAGGTTCAGCAACCAAGAAGGCGATCAAAGTTGACATACCATACGTACAGAGATGTTATGCGCCTTTATTTTTTGGCAGACAAAAGTCGGCAAAACGTCAGGAGGGAACATCATCGACTTTTCTTACTTACATAAGTACCCAGAGCTAGCCACAAGAATAAATGAGCAGAATCTAGCAGACCAAAAACGCTCAATATCTATAAACAGATAGCTTTCGGCTGTTGAACAAGCTGCTATCAAAATGGAAATGGAACAGCAGCTCCCTATTGATGAAGTCCTCTTGGAAGATTTGGAGAACGAAGACCGGATTGAACCTGAAGGCATAGGTGCTAGGGATCATAGTGGTGGCACTCCCATGTATAGTTTTGAAGGCATTACGTTTTAGTGTGCGGGGGAACCGCTAGGTGGCGCTGAGAGTTAGTAGAATGCAATGCGCATGTGCAACCATAATATTTTCAAATATTTCGAAATCTCGAAATTGGACATTAGTCGAAGCGTCAAATTTAATTTGTTGTGTTAACCTTGTTGTATACAATTTTCTGCAAGTTTTGTTGTGTATATTGTTATATACGTACTGTGTGTACTATTTCGTGCTGATGTAAGGAAATCTGTTGATTGGTAAGCATTGAAATAAAAAAAAAGTACCATTTGGTTGATTTGAGGTTACTTTGTTGTTTTCATATTTTGAAGCAGTAAGAAATAAATTAAAAAGGGATATAAATAAAAGTATTTTTGAGATATTAGGAGGTTTTTTTCTTCAAGCAAAGATTATCGTTTATAAAAATTTCTTTGTTAGAGAAATAAGAAATATTATTCTAAGACATAATTTCAAATCCAAAAGCCAATTAATCCTTTGCATTACAACGATTACAACAAATCATACTTCTAGTATTTAAATATATATTTTACGTATGGAAAATCTTTTTATATTTATCAATTTTGATAATTTTGAAAGTCTATTTGCACGAAATTAAGCGAAATTTAATATTTACGAGAATTTGGGGGAAGCAGAGTTTGGAATGAATTGGTGTCAGGGATTTGTAGGTTCACTGACTTATAGTGTCCGGGGGAACCGCTAGATGGAGCTGATTTTGAAGCCAAGTCTTCAAAACGATACATGGGAGTGCCACCACTATGCTAGGGATAATGAACATCAAGTACCGGATGCACTAGAACCACATTTGGTCATTAAAAATGTTGATGCAAATAGCGAAATCCCAGAAAAACTAAACAACCTTGAAAAGAATTTTGGTCATGCTTTACTAGAGTTCAGACATGTAGAACCAACACAAAAGCATTCTCTGCCCAAGATGCACATTACAAAGGATCTGCGTGCACTACTAGGACACCTGAACAGCAAGGTTTTACCTATGCATTTGAACTCAACACTAACTGCGTTAGAGATGCAAACTCTTGTTTATTGTGCAGCTGTGGCAACCGTTAGAACGTTGGATCGCAGAACTAGGCCTACAAATGCAGTGTTTGCCCAAAGAAGGGATCGAGATCCACCATGGAAGATCAGGTTGGATGTGGATGTCTGCAAAGTAAGGTGCAAATTGGGTCGATTGACTCAATATAGGAAAGGAAATAGAACCAGAAAGCTGATACACCATGTTACTAAAATCATCCACCCTCGGTACGTCGAGACATTGACACCAGAAATATGGGATGAGATTATAGACTCCCAACGGCAGAGACTTGATGTTCTTACTGCTAGACTGCGTCGCTACAAGGAAAGTAGTGCAAGAAGGCAACAAAATCGAACCTTTCAGGCAGATCAAAGAAGGTTCTGTCGTGAACTGAGTGTAAAGCAAAATAACCAGCAAGACACCGAAGTCATGACTAACTAGTGGTCGGGTGTTTGGGACAAACGTAACAGAAGCAATATGGACCCTGCGTGGTTCCAACTAGAGAAAGCAAGAGCAAGCAATAACCCTGAAATGGAGCTGACTAATATCACAAATTCAGATGTTTTAGCGGTTTTGAAAAGAGCAAGTAACTGGAAAGCTCCAGGTCCGGACATGGTGCACAATTTCTGGTACAAGTACCTGACAAGTGTGCATCCTGCGTTGGAAAGGTGTTTTCAGAAGATCATCGAACATCCAGATCTGATTCCAGGCTTTATGCTCAAGGCTTTATGTCGAAAAAACCAGACGCTCTAAATCCATCTGAATTTAGACCGATAGCCTGTCTTCTAACAATTTATAAATGCGTTACAGCCATCATTGTAGATAAGGTATATTGTCACTGCGACGAGAATGACATCCTAACAGAAGAACAGAAAGGATGTTGTAAACAGAGATAATCAATCGGTCGAAAACGAAAATAAAGAAGGACTAAATAGAAATTTCGAATCGGTAACGGTTAGAAGAGAATTAGAATGGGGGGCGGTACAGCCAAGTCAAGCGACAGGTGCAATCCCAAGAACGAAAAGACAAACCCAAACGCATACAGTAAGTACGCCAAACCAACACAGACAAGACAGTACCCCACACATACAAGCGATTGGTTTACTGTTTCCCAATATAAAGAATACGTTAGGCAATTGGAGAATAGAAAATGAGAATAGTGTAACTTTTGAAAATCAGGAGTTAGAAATGAGTAAGATAGATCAAAAAATCGAGGCGAAGAGGAAAGAACTCAACAGGTTAGAAAGGGACAAGCAACGTTTAGAATTAAGTAATCTAGAAAGAGAAGAAACTTTTAGAAAGGAAAGACATAGAATAGATAGAGAAAAAGCAGAAAAAGCCAGAGTAGGCCGCGATAAATTACAGGAAAAAGGCAGGAAAAAGAAAACAAAAAAATCAATAATCGAACTTTTGAAATTGATTCATTTTTAGAAAACAACGCTGAATTTTGGAATGGTGCAGAAGAACTAATTAATTTTGAAGAAAAAAGAAGTAATAAAATGAAAATAAAAGAGCTTTGAGAAGAAGTAAAAAATGTGAGCAATAAAATGGATAGAATTTTAAATACAACGCAAAATTTACTGAATCAAAGTAATAGGATACGAAATAATACTTTTAATTTTGAAGATACAGAATTAGAATTAAATTAGCAAATACACGCGTTAACAGGTGCGTATTTAAACAAAAGATATTCAGAAATCATTGAAAATAAAATAAAATTTTGTAATCAGAAAAAAGAACAAGATATTCACGCGTTCGTAACAGAAATTAAGCAGCTATTTGAAAAGTATAATTTGAAAAGCATAATCTAAAATTGGATGTCAACAATTAAGCATATTAGATAAAGATGAGAATAAAAAAAATGATAGATAAAAAAGATTAAGGAATAGATGAGAGTGAAAATAATATTGAAAATCAAAATCAAAATAGGGAACATAATCAAAGGCAGGAAAAAAATCAACAAAATCCACAATTTCAACCTAAATTTCCAAATGGAAATCCGCGATTTTCCAATCCGAAATTTAAAAACAATAATAATAATTATCAAGATAATTCTAGATTCCAAAGAAACCCACGATTTAATAATAATTATAATAGTGGATATAGAAATCAAAACCCAGCTGGCAAATTATTAAATACAGTTGGTCAACTATTAGGAAACACACAGACACGACAAATTAACAATTCTCCGCAAATACCAGCGCTATATAACACGGAAGAAAGCAGTAATTTAGGCGAAAATAAAGATTTAAAATCAGGAAATAAAAGTAAAAATAAGAACAATGACAACTGTAAACAAAACAAGGATAAGCAGAAAGGAGGTGAAGTAGATCCAAAAGCTCAGGATTCCTCGGATCCAAATTCTGTTTATCAAAGCTCAAATTACAAATCACGTCAATCCATTACATGCTACAATTGCGTGAAAGTAGGCCATTTTCGGCGTGATTGTTGGTATAGTATAGATCAGGGTAACGCAAACGGTGGCTATTGAAGGCGGGAAGTAGCCGACGAAACCAAAGACCGCCAGTATTACATAAAATAGACAGAAATGACTCGTACGGAAAAAAATTGCACCTTATTATAGACTTTTAAGATAATAAATTCAGATTGCTAGTTGATACCGGTGCAACTCACTCCTATATTGGTGAAAAATGCAAACAAACAATAAAAAATTTATATTATGAAATCAAAAAACTAATCAACAGTACATTGATGGTCGCAAATGGCAAAAAATTAAAAATAATATGACAGGTATTAATACCAATTAAAATAGGTCATATGGATAAATACTTATTATTCAAGCTCGTACCAGACTTAAGATCGATAGGAATTATAGGTACCGATATGATTGAAAAATTAGGGTTAATAATGAATTATGAGAAAAAGATTTGGTGGTTACCAGAATTACCAAACATAAAGTATGCAATACAAGCAAATGTTATTAAAATGCAGGAACCGGTAATTAAAGATACCGAGGAAAAAGAGCATAGGAAGAGGGAGGAAGATAAATTTAAATTCGGTTCGAAGATTAGCTTGTGAAACCATATGTGAGAGAAAGAAACAGATTTGCTACCGCGCGAAGACTCTTTTCCCGTTTCGCCATACACCCGACCCGAAGCCCTCCTTACAGGTGATACACGAGACTCCAGCCTACCAGTACCCCGGCTGACATAGAGTGTACGAAGGCATAGTGCCCCGCGCCCCAAACCCTACAATGCGAGCGGCGCAACACTGGCACGAGCCAGCATGGACATCAAGAGATTAGATAAACAAGCTAGCCAAAATATATAGAGAGAGATAGCAAGAAAACAAATAAGGATAGGAATAAAATCAAGAGTGAGAGCAAAATAATTACGAATTTAAATACGAAAAATAAAGATAGGAACTTAGAAAAAGAATTTAAAGGTACATTAGAATCTGATAAAGAGAAAGAGATTCTAAATTGAAGACATTTATTGATAAAACAGAGGAAAAAAATGATTTGATAATAGAAAAATTATTTGTCATTAGAAAAAGTAATTCGTATAATTTTAGAAATAATGCTGTAATAAATAATAATATTACACGCGTAAAAATTGAAAGGAAGAAAAACTTAGAATTTTGCGAGGAAATTTCTGAAGGCATAGTAGAATTAAATGAATCATATCAAGTTAAATTACAATACTTGATTAAAAGAAAAGTAATAGATCAGGGAACAGAGTTAAAATCGATACACTTAACTAGCCACAAAATAGATGACCAGGGTCATGAACCCTATAGTAATGATAAAAAAACCTAATGGGAAATACAGATTTTGTTTGGATTTTAGGAAAGTTAATAAAATAACTAAAAAAGATTTATACCCAATTCCTATAATGTCATAAATATTAGATACATTAAGATCAGCAAAATACATGTCAAAAATAGATCTTCGTTCAGCATATCATCAGATACCGTTGGACGAGGAATCTAAACCAATAACAGCGTTTATAGTCTCGGGCAAAGAAATGTATAAGTTTAAGAGAATGCCATTTGAATTAAAAAATGCTCCTGCTACATTCCAGCGCCTGATGGACAGAATAATAACACCAGAATTAAGTCACACGTATTTTGCTACCTCAATGACATTATTATAGATTCAAAAAATTTTTAACAACATTAAAAATATTTAGAAATCGTGTCAGAAAAACTCAAGGACGCAGATTTAACGATAAGATTGGATAAATGCAAATTTAGATGTGCCGAAATAAAATATTTGGGATTTAAAGTAAATGAAAAAGGTTTACAAGTTGATGAGGAAACAATTGAACCTGTTTTAAATTTCCCAAGACCCAAAACGATCAAACAAATACAAAGATTAATAGGAATGGCATCTTGGTATAGGAAATTTATTCCAAAATTTGCATAAATTATAGAACCCCTGCAAAGGTTATTAAAAAAGGAAGTAAAGTGGGAATGGACTCACAAACAGGAACAGGCATTCACGACTATTAAACACTTACTAACAACGGCACCAATTTTAGCCTGCCCTGATTTTTGAAATCCATTTCAACTTGAAACCGCTGCTGGCGATAGAGGATTAGGAGATGTATTAACGCAAAATATAACCTGTGAAAATTTCGTAATAGCGTTTGCAAGTAAAGGTCTAAATGGCGCAGAACGTAAATACTCTGCTTCAGAAAAAGAATATTCAGCAGTAGTCTGGACGATAAGAAAGTTTAGGCTATATTTAGAGGGATATTCATTTAAGGTTATTACAGATCATATTGCCTTGAAATGGCTTCATAATTTAAAAAATCCAACTGGCAGACTAGCACGATGGGCTCTAGAATTATTAGAGTACGACGATGAAATTATATCAAGAAAAGGAAGTTTAAACCATGTCCCAGATGCGTTATCAAGGTCAAACGGAAATGAAATTAAAGTTTTCAAGTATTTTATCTAGTGTAGTAGAAACCAAGGAAAACGATTTCAAAGCAATTGACGATAAATGGTATACAAATAAAATGGTACATTTTAAAAATAAACCAGAAGAAAATACCAACTAGAGAGTACACGACAATCAATTATATTTTTAATAAACCCGACCCTTTAAAGACAAGATTAAATTTAGATAGCAACCCGTGGAAATTAAAAATACCAAAAGAATTACGAGAACAAGTTTTGATTGAGAATCACGATAATAAACAAGCAGGACACATAGGTATGGAAAAAACTTATGCGAAAATTTCTGAAAATTATTTTTGGCCCGCAATGTACTCTGAAACATTAAAATATGTAAAAGAATGTGAAATTTGCAAGAGAATAAAACCGAAAGTAAATAATCAAATAGGTTTAATGGTAAAAAGGATAATTGAAGAACCATGGACAGTTGTAGCATCAGATATCATGGGTCCATTGCCAATATCAATATCGACAAATCAATACATTTTAATATTTATTGATATATTTACTAAATGGGTAGAAATAATTCCAGTTACCCAACTGAAAGATGTAGCAGGTCAATTAAAACGGGAATAAAAGCGTGTTTAGAGAAAGATCATAAATTATGGAACGAAAATTTAGATGATTTACAATTCGCGTTAAACACAAGTAAACATTCTTTAACAGGATTTACATTAGCTTTTTTTAAATTTAGGCAGAGGACTCGAACCAATTCAAGCGTTTTAAACAAAGATCTAAATGACAAAAGCAAAATTGAATTCCAAGAGTCCGAAAAATGGGCGGATAGAATGCGAAAATTAAAAATAATTAGAGAGTAAGTAGTTACAAATTTAGATACCGCAAATGAAACACAATCTAGATATTATAATCTCAGGCGTATGCCGATAAGTTTCGAAATTGGCGAACAAGTACTAAAAAGCGATAAAAACTTATCAAATGAAGGGGAAGGAATACCAAAAAATTGAATAAAAATTTCGAAGGACCATTTTTCATTACAGCAAAAATTTCACCAATAATTTACGAAATAAAAACAAAGAATGGAAAATCATTGGGTAATTGGAACATCAAAAATATTAAGAAATTCAATATTAGGAAATAGATCTGAAATTATTTTTCGAATGGCATACATGTGAATAATTTGATTTTTACATCACTGATACCGACAAAAGTGACACAAACACTTACACTTACAAAAAAAAACAATAAAAACAGAAAAAATATTTATTTACAGAAAAATGGTCCGGGACTCTAACGCATTCTTGTGTGGAAATATTATATTTGACACAACCTCCACTAATCGAGACACCAGAAGCAAGACGAATGAGAAGAGAAGAAGAAGAGAGGAGACGGAGAGGAAAATGAAAATAGACATAACGAAAATTCGAGACAGGAAACTCTTAGAGGAAAGGGTAGGAATGTTTGCTGAATAAGGGTTCAAGGAAAGGAGATCCAAGGATTAAAAAATTGGCAGAAGAAAAAAGAATTCTGTACAATTTAAGTACAATGGAAGAAATTAGAAGAGGAATAAAAGAAAGGAAAATAAAAGAAACACAGGAAAAGGAAAAACAGTTAAAACTAGCGGCGGAAAGACACGATATAGCAATAAAAATGATTGAAAAACAATAGGAGACAGAAAACGAAAAATGACTGGAGGAAGGGAAAGAAATACACCGAAAGAGAATGGAATTGTATAAGCAGAATAAAGCAAAGGAAAGAGAAAAAATCGAGAAAATACAGAGAGAAGAAGATGAGAACATCAAATACGAAGAAGAGAGAATCAAAAAAGGGAAGGACCGAAAGACACTTCAGGAGAAAATAACGGAAGGAGGAAGAATAATTAAATTAAAAACAGGCTAAGAAAGAATACAACAATAAAACTTTTTCATACTTATGCACATACACCACATAATAATTAATTTGATACCCTTCACAGACACTACAGTTATAATTATTATTAATTTTAAAACCTACACAGACACAATAGTTATAGTTGATTTCAAATTATTGTATGTAAATAAGAGATCATTCTACATTTAAATTTACATTTTAATTAATGGAAGTGAAGTAATTTTTCTATTAATTTTGAAAAAATATTAGATTATAAAATAAAGTTAATTGCGGCTATAAGTGGCCAAGATAGAATTCTAAATAAAAATTATAATTTAGATATAAGTTACTTTTCAGCAAGAAGAACCAAAGAGAACAAAATAGCGAAAGAAGATACGAATCTCTGGATGAAGAAAATTAAAATAAAAAATTAATTAAATAGTTGAAAAAATAGTCAAAATCAAGACATTAAACTTTACTTTTAGTTGAAATAAGATAAAAAGAAACAGAATTGAGAGAAAAATAGTATTTGATTATTATTTTTTTTTTTTCAGAGGTAGGATATTTCTTTTAATTTGTTTCAGGCAAGAAAAAATATGGAAGACGTCGAGATGTGGACATATCATTGTGAGAAGATGGTTCCAGTGGCACTGTACATCTTCCACGACATATACTGTGGCGAGATGTCAAATCGGACCCAGAATTATCACACGATCCCATATTCGACGAAAACAAAATATATAAAAGGCGTTTGGGTGGAAACGCAACAAAAGTATAAGGAAATCCTACAAATAAAATTCACTAAAGAGGAACTGGCACAACTGGAGGGTGGGAAAAGTAAATACAACCCAGAAGAAGAAGAACAAATCGACGGAAATGGACAGGAAGACGATTTGTATATAGAGCTGGAGATAACCGAAGAAGGATACTGTTTTACCTTCAACGAAGAATTGCAGAAATGCGAAGAAATCCTAAAAAAATAAACCTCGTCCCAAACACAGGGGGGAGGTTATAACGTAGTTATAAGCACCCCGCCATCCTACGGTCCTGCGGACCTAAGCTTAGCAGTGGGGACATGCCACTCTCCAGGGTTTAATACATGAGAAGTAGGAGATCTATCCATGCATGGCGAGACGCCATGCATAAAATGTTCAGTGCTTGGTTAGGTACATAACATCAAATGAAAATTCACTCCAAGCGTTAGGGCAATTGCTCGAAACTTAGGAAAAGCATATCACACGCTGAACAAGTGTAAACTGTTGACCATCAAGCAGCCCTGGACGCAAAAATAAGATCTCTTTCAACAGCGAAAGAGTGCCTTGAAGGGCGAGTAAAGTGGTTTCAGGAAAATTCCACCTTTTCTACTCATCCTTCTCGTCTGTTCAATAAAACGTCATATGCCGTTAAAAATCCGCCTAGGCAAAGGTTGCAAGGTCCAGAGGAAGAATGTCCACTAATTACTGCTGAAGAAGTGAAGAAAGTTATCTCTAGAACTAAGAACTTTTCAGCGCCAGGGCCAGATAAAATCAACAACTTTTGGTGGATGAAGTTCACTTCTGGTGGAGTCCATGTCAAGCGGATCAAGAATTTTCCTCTTGGAAAGGGATTTGGCTGTAACTCGGAACATACAGTCCTATATTAATAAAGAAAAATTCCCCGAAGTATTTTTCAAAAATTCAAAAAAATGGCGGAGATATGGGACTTAGAAATTGTAGGTAACTTTTCTTTTATAGTTCCATATCTTTCGTTCTAATTAACCGATTTAACTTTGTAAGGTCCGAAATTGTTTGTAATGGCATTTAAATTTAATCAAAAAAATGTCCATAAAGAAAAAAAAGGTTTTGACATTTTTTTGAAAACTCAAAAAACTAAAAGTGCGTTTTTGGAAATACGTGTTCTTGAATTTTTTAAATTTTTTTGTCAAAGAAAGCCAAAAATGTTTCTTACCAGACCTGTAAGTTTTATCTTCGGACCGCCAGTGGTTTACGAGAATACAAATAAATCTTGGGGTCCGTCCTACACGTCGATGCGACAAGCATTACGCCGCGCCGCGCCGCTTCCACTGCGATTCGCTTTTGTTTCCAGATTCGCGGCAAGCAAGCTTGTTTAAACTGTCTTGACCTGAAATCTGCATGGTAAAAACAAAAGACTTTTACTCTCACATTTCACGTGCATCTTTAGCATTAGCATCATATTAGCGACACTTTCCTTTATTTTACTACGCATTATTTCGTATTGCTGTTAAAAATACTTTTTAATACATTTTAGAAAATGCCTACACTGAAAATTATATTGAAGATATCAAGATTAAAAAATGGTTAAACGTAGATCGATCAGATCTAGAAACTGTTATAGCACCCATAGATGAATTTATTAATAGCTGAAGTGAAGATATGAAACGGCTTCTTCGACATGATTTTATTACCAAACAACAAAGTGTGTATATTAACAGCGTGAAATCTAATCTAACAGTGGGTCAAATGCTTGTTTAACTAGATTTTTCTGAAAACCACACAATTGATTTACAAGATTCTTTTTAAGGTAAGCATTAGTCAAAAACACAAGTCACCGTTCATCCTTTTGTGACATACTACCGAACACCTGAAGGTGAATTGAAACACATCAGTTACGCCATAATATCGGATATAAAAGAGCATAATACGATTGCTGTGCATCTCTATCAAAGAAAGCTAATATCTTATTTGCGAGAGAAAGTGGGCATTTTTGTGGACTTTGTCACATACAATTCAGATGGTTCAGCAGTACAGTACAAAAATCGCAAGAACTTTGCCAACTTAACACTCCACGAGCAAGATTTTGAATGTAAAGCAGAATGGAATTTTCATGCAACTGCACATGGCAAAGAGCCTTGTGATGGTATTGGTGGCATTTTTAAAAGAGCGGCTGATAAAACAAATCTTCAGCGTCCATACGCCAATCAGATTACTAATGCTAGAGAAATGTACGACTGGGCCAAAACACACTTCAAAGACATTCATGTGGATTTCTGCAATAACAACGAATACAAAGCAGAAGAAGCGTTTTTAAGTGAAAGATTTAACAATTCTATTACAATTGAGGGTATACAACAAATACATGCTGTAATTCTCATTTCTAGGACTGAAGTAAAGACAAAGATTTTTTCTAATTCCGAAGAGTTTAATATAGTACCCGTATTTAAAAACCGCAGCAAAAATGCATAAAACGTGCAAGGTTCGTCGTACCAAATAATGCATTTTTTGATTCTGGAATCAAAGAATTTTAACACTCACATTATTCGTTTATATGTCGCTGTTACTTATTCAATTATTTGAAAAAATACGTTAACAAGGAAAATTGTTGCTAAAAAGGTTTTCATCTTGAACCAAAAATTTTATAAATCAATGTCTGAAAATGAAAGTATTATTTGAGGTGTCTGAACAATCACATAATGCGCTACGCCCGCGCACTTCTAGCCGCGGCGCTTCACTTCATCGTGTAGGACCCTAAGATTTATTGTTTTTCTCATAAACCACTGGCGGTCCCAAGATAAAACTTACAGGTCTGGCAAAACACATTTTTGGCTTTCTTTGACAAAAAATTTTAAAAATTCAAGAACACGTATTTTCAAAATCGCGTTTTTAGTTTTTTGAGTTTTCAAAAAAATGTCAAAAACTTTTTTTTTCTTTATGGACATTTTTTTTTGTTTGAATTTGAATGTCATTACAAACAATTTCAGACCTCAAAGAGTTTAATCGGTTAATTAGAACCAAAGATATGGAACTATCAAAAAGAAGTTACCAAAAATTTCAAAGTCCCATATCCCCGCCATTTTTTTGAATTTTCGAAAAATATTCGGGGGTATTTTTCTGTACTAATACAGGACTGTATACGCCGAGTTATAGCCAAATCCCTTTCCAAGAGGAAAATTCTTGATCCGCTTGACATGGACTCCGCCTTCTACGCACCATCATCTAGCTCGTATATTTACTACTTTCTCAAATGGAGAACAACCAATCCCGCAGTGGCTAGTGGAAGGACGCACGGTACTGTTCCCTACGACCGGAGATTTGTCAAGTCCAAAGAACTACAAGCCTATAGCTTGTTTAAACTCCAGCTGCAAGCTATTCACTAGCATCCTCAAAAAGAGGATATTAACATCTATCGAGCTGGTATAGAGTGCAATAGTTGAATAACGTGGATGCAAGACAGGGCTGGCAGGCTGCAGGGAGAACCTGTGAATAGACAGGTGTATTACCCAGGACGCAATATGTATCGACGCAATCTGGCCGTAAGGCATTCGATAACACGAACCATGAGCTACTTATCAAGCGCCTTGAGTGCCTGGAGGTGCATCCAGAAATAGTGAGATGCATAAAAGAGTTTATGCTCTTGTTGCGGACAAGATTTGTCATAACATCTGACAAAAGAGAAGTGACTATCAGCTACATCACATATAAGAGGGAGATATTCCAAGGAGACTCCCTATGTCCGATACTTTTCTGCATCATCCTCTTGCCTCTATCTATTGTGCTCCGAGGCAAAAGCTCTGGGTACGTATGTGGCCCGCCGAACAGAAGAGAATATAAGGTCAACCACCTTTTATGCATGGATGACCTCAAACTCTTCGCTTCCTCAAAAGAGGACCTTAACATCCTTGTGGCGGCGGTAAATATATAGTATCCAGAGGTGAAGCTTCCATCTCAAAGTGTGCCGTCTGCCGCGTAAGTTCATCCGCGGCTAGAGACCGGACTCCAAGGAACAGTGTTGTACGAAGCCTCTTGCGTAAATTTCCCGCTCTTGCTTAACTTCTGGGATAGATGGAGCAAGAGTGAATGACGTACACGTTCCAGTAGGGTTGGGATTGGTTGCTTTAAGGAACCATGATCGTAGCTTCCGGAGCCTACAACTTCTCGTATAGTTCTAGACGGTCAGTACTACCAAAGAAGTACTAGTAATAAAAAACATGCTTCCTGAAGTAAAATCATATAGAAAATGAAAGACCAAAGTGTGAACGAGAATTTAAATTTATAAATTTGTAATTAAAATTATTTTACAGAAGATTTAGAAATTAATTACACAATGACTGAGAAGTTTGGAGTTTAAAAATATGGATTAAAGTTTATAGAAGATTCAATGAAATATATAGATTTCGTCAACGAAAAGATTGGAGATGATATCAGAAAATATAAGAATATTTTTAGAAGAATAATAGACGCATAATTTTGGAGGAAAGAGCATGAATTTTAGAAAAATATAGACTAAAATATAAACCGAAGGTTCTCATCTGCTGAAGGTGTTCGCGCGTTGGCGTCGCGGTAGTGCTTGAGCTTTCCTCTCAATACTGTGGCGGCTATGTTGGCGGTAGCACTGCTACTGACAGGGTTTCTCATGCCAGACAGGCAGAGAACGATGAGGAAAGGGCATAAGAGGAACACCAAAACCCATAAATTATCTCACTAATCAAACAGCTGGCCAGCAAGAAAATCTGCGACAAACGGTAAGCAGTGGAACATCAACTGTGCCTGCTAAGGATGCTTTGGCTAGCTTTAGCTTTTAGCAGTCAACCACCTTAACAGAAATACCGTGGGAGAGCATGAAGTGGGATACCACAATGAAAGAGGAATTGGTGCGTGTCTGCTATGAAAGTGCGATGTTTTCCAACCAAAAGCGAAAAAGGATACAACTTTAGGACGAAGTTTGCTGCTACGCATCTACACATCTCAGAAGACCGAGCAATGGAGATTTAACAACAGGTTGATTTGACGTGGAAAAACGACGACAATGAACATCAGTTAGCGGAAGTTGCGTCACACAATCAAGCAGCGGCACTTGATGTTCTTCCTCAACCTGACGATGATCCAGCACCACCAATCCTCCAGGAGCATATGACCTAATACAGCCAAAGGCAAGAGCAGAAGTTCAGCAAGCAAGAAGGCGGATAAAAAATGGACATACCATATGAACAGAAATGTTATGTGCCAAAAATGTTCAATATCTATAAACAGATTGCTTTCGGCTGTTAAAATAGCTGCCATCAAAATGGATGTGGAACAGCAGCTTCTTATTGATGAACTTCCCTTGGAAGATGTGGACAACGAAGAACTGATTGAAGCTGAAGGCATAGGTGCTGAGGACAATATACATCAAGTACCGAATCCACTAGGACCACATCCGGATATTAATAACGATGATGTGAACAGCAAAATCGCAGAAAAACTACAGCACTTTGAGCGGAATTTTGATCATGCTTTCCTACAGTTCAGAGATGTAGAACCAACACAAATTTATTGTCTGCCCAAGATGAACATCACAAATGATCTGCGTGCACTAATAGAACACCTGAACAGCAAGCTTTTACCTATGCATTTGAACACAACAAAAACTGCGTTAGAGGTGCAAACTCTTGTATTCTATGCAGCTGTGGTAGCCGTGAGAACGTCGGGCCGCAGAACTAGGCTTACAATTGCAGCCTTTGCCGCAGGAAGGAATTGAGATCCACCATAGAATATCAGGTTGGATATGGATGTCAGCAAAGCAAGGTACAAATTCGGTCGATTGACACAATATAAGAAAGGAAATAGAACCAGAAAGCTGATACACCATGTTAATAAAATCATTCACCCTCGGTACATGTTCTCGGTACTCTGACTAATTACCTAGTAACCGCATTCAACAAATTTTCTCCGCTACATGTTCCTAAAAACTTTGATAAAGCTGCCCCCTGGATCACATCTGAAATTGAAAATGTGATGAGGGAACGTGAGGGCAAGCGCCGACTTGCAAAAAGAACAAAAAGCAGTATAATACTAACTCAATTTCGTAAACTCAGGAACCTAGTTCAAACTAAGATTAGAGATTCGTTCAATCAATACAATTATAATGAGATTGCACAAAGAGACCAAAAAGAGGACATTTGGCATCTCCTTAGACGTTTACACCTAATCCCGCCCAAGCACGAATCTATAGATAGTAATTTTTCGCCTGATGAATTTTTAAAGACTTTTTTTACATTCCCAGTACCAGACTTAATATCTACCTACCTTAATATCTACCTACCTCCACTCGAATACTTTTGATTAAGAGTCTATTCCTGCCCCACTGTGACTACGGTTGTTTAGTATACGATGGTTTTTCCGACGATTTAAATTTAAAGCTCGAGCGTGCGTTGAATGCTTGCGTCCGCTTTATCTACAATTTGCCTAAATACGAACACATAACTCCATACAGATATAGGGCTGGTTTGCTTAATGTTGCCAAGAGAAGACAATTCTTTATGGGTAATTTGCTCTATACTCTTTTTCAGAACAAAGCTCCGGAGTATCTATTTAACCTGTTCCAATTTGTAGATAGAGACCTTCCAGCACAGTCTAAGCTTCGTGAAAGACATAAAATCCTTAAGATTCCTTTTCACAGAACATGTCAGCTTCAAAGAGCATTTATAGTAAGAGGTGCCCGGTTATGAAATAAAGTACCATACGATATTAGAAATGCACCTTCCCTGTATCATTTTAAGAATCTCTTTTTCAAATATTTGTACAATACTTCTAATCCAACTCTTGAACTTACTCACTGGTAACCTATCATTTTTAGTTCTTGAATATTTCATCTTCGAATTTCTTTCTATACTCATTAACTTTTGCAAATATTTATTTCTTATGCATACAGTTTGTCATTCTTCATTTATATCTTAACATGCACAGAGAGCTACTAATTAATTAATTAATCACTCAATTTTAATTACTACGCAATAATCTTATCACTAATCTGATACTTACTCTGAGGTAGACTCTGCTTATTTATTTATTTAATTTAGTTCATAGATTAAATTATAAGAATAATCAAGTATACTGCCGATCAGTATGTATACCATTAAGCCATTTCCCTTTCGGGGTAGGCGTCACACCACCCGATTCGGGTAGTGTTTCTAGGTTGATAACTTGTAGTAAATAACTACAAGTGTGGGCTCACCACACCCACGATGTGCCAACAGCACTCAGTTTTCTCGAATGGTCACCCATCCAAGTGCTAACCGCGCCCAACGCTGCTTAACTTCAGTGATCTGACGAGAACTGGTTTTTTCAGCGTGGTATGGCTGTTGGCTGTTGGTGCTTGCAAAAATTTGTAATGACCTTGTATATCCTGTTACTCAGAGGGCTATTTAGCCCTAGGGGCTTTTTTGAATAAATACAATACAAAATACAATACATCGAGACATTGACACCAGCAATATTGGATAAGATTATAGACTCCCAACGGCAGAGACTTAATATTCTCACTGCTAGAATGCGACGGTACAAGTAAAGTAGTGCAAGAAGGCAGCAAAATCGAACCTTTCAAGCAGATGGAAGAAGGTTCTACCGTGAACTGAGTGTGAAGCAAAATAACCAGCAAGACACAAAAGTCCCTTAATTGGAAGACATGCCTAACTACTAGTCGGGTGTTTTAGGAAGAATGAACAGAAGCAATTTAGACGCTGCGTGGTTCCAACTAGAGAAAGCAAGAGCAAGCAATAACCCTGAAATGGAGCTGACGAACATCACAGCTTCAGATGTTTCAACGGGTTTGAAAAGGGCAAGTAACTGGAAAGCTGCTGGTCCGGACGTGGTGCATAACTTCTGGTACAAGCACCTGACGAGTGTGCGTCCTGCGTTGGCAAGGTGTTTTCAGAAGATCATCGAACACCCAGATCTGATTCCAGGCTTTATGCTCAAAGGTACTACGTATTTGTTGCCTGAAAAAATATAGGCTTATAATCCATCTGAACTTAGATCGACAGCCTGTCTTCCAACAATTTATAAATACCTTACAGCCATTATAGCAGATAAGGTATATTCTCACTGCGATGAGAATGACATGCTAACAGAAGAACAAAAATGATGTTGTAACAACTCGCGGGGCAGTAAAGATCTAGTCACCATCGGCGCTGTTGCCATGACGCTAGCTCGTTAAAATCGAAGAAACTTGCACATGTCATAAATTGACTACAAGCAAGCGTTTCCTTCGGTATCACATGAATATTTGCTTGAAGTCTTAAAAATGTACAAAAATTCACCTACGCATCATCGACTTTCAAAGTCTTGCGATGATGCTTTGGGGGTACAAGAATCAAGTATTTTGATCATGAACAACCACGGATAACTAGATTAATACGCATTACGACGGGTATCTTTCAAGGAGACTCCTTTAGTGCACTGTGGTTCTGTTTAGCGTTGAAGCCACTGAGCAAAACACTAAATAAAATTGATCATGGGTTCCGAATACATGGTGATCAGGATGGTAATCAAGTGACCCATCTTCTATACATGGATGACCTGAAGCTATACACTAGTTCGGAGCAGAAACTGTAGCAAGTGATCGATGTCACAAAGCAGTTTTCCAATGATATCCACATGGAGTTCGAACTAGATAAATGTAGAACATTGCATTTAACCAGAGGAGAATTAGGTACCGAAGAGCTAGAGAATGATTTCGAGAATGACATCGAGGCAATGGCTGCGGGAAAGTCATAAATATCTGGGTATTCTCAAATCTAAGTGCCTACGATAGTTAAGAAAAGCCTAATGACTGCCTTCACTACAAGACTCAGATTGATTCTGAAGAGTTCTCTGAACTCGGCAAACAAGATCAGGGATATCAACACCTATGCCATCCCTGTCCTCAGGTACTCCTTTGGGCTCATCAAATGGTCGAACAGCGACCTTGAACGGTTAAATAGAACCATCCGCGTAGAAACGACGGAGCACCGAATGCACCACAGTAATTCAGCGACTGAACGGGTAGTTCTATCACGACGTAGAGGGGGTAGGGGCATTGTAGATGTCAGAAAACTGTGTAAGTCAGTTATATAGTTCCGAGACTACTTTAACAGCAAGCGAGATGTTGCGCTGTACAACAACATCTGTAAAGCGGATTGTGATTACGCGTTCTTGAATTTGTCCTCAGAGGAGGACCCTTGAATATTGGGGCAGAAACCATAGAGGAATTAGAAACGCAATGGAGAGAAAAAGCCATTCACTGGCGACTACCCCAAAACGTTAGATCAATATGCAGTGGATAGTAAGGCATCTAATATTTGGCTGAAAAAGGGCGTCCTGTATGCAGAAATGGAAGGATTTGTCATTGCGATTCAGGACAGTGCTGTCAGCGCCAGAAATTTTCGCAAAGACGTGTTACATCAAGACGTGGTTGACCAGTGCCGATGTATGTATGTATGTATACCATTAAGCCATTTCCCTTTCAGGGTAGGCGTGACACTACCCGATTCGAGTAGTGTTTCTAGGTTAGTTTCTTGTAGTAAATAACTACAAGTGTGGGCTCACCACACCCACGATGTGCCAACAGCACTCAGTTTTCTCGAATGGTCACCCATCCAAGTACTAACCGCGCCCAACGCTGCTTAACTTCAGTGATCTGACGATGATGCGGAGATACCAACGAATCCACCGAGCACATTGTTGGTGGTTGTCGCGTAGTGGTTCAAAGAGAATATACGCACAGACACAATTATGTGGCGGGTATTATACATCGACAGCTTGCCATAAACCTAGGACTCTTAACAGAGTGGATGCCTTTCTATAGATAGATTCCAATGCACGTTTTAGAAAACGAAGATTACACATTTTATTGGGATGTTACTATCCAGACGGATCATTACATTCGAGCTAATTGACCCGACATCGTGATGCGAGAAAAAAAGGTGGAAGAGTGTACATCATCATTACTTGTTCATCATTGCTTGACATTACTTGTCCACTTAACCGAACTTTGCAGGGAACCTATACAATATGGAGGAATGTGAAACATGCATCTATTGATCCTATTGTGATTTCGGCTATAGGCAATGTGCATGTAAGATGCACTGAACATCTTGAACATATATGAGTCAGGAGGGTACTGGCAGCAGCTCAGAAGGAGGTTTTATTAAATACCTGTCGCATTGTAAGAAACTTTCTGGACCAAAAAGAAGAAAGCGTCTAAAAACCTGTGTAGTGGCAGGTATTAGCTCTAAGAAAGCATCCAGAGGCGACTGTTGTCACCTCCACCACTTGCGGTCGTTGTGTAAGGGTAAGAGCGGTGAAAGACGAGCTCCAAACTACACCATGCTCCTAATTTTATACCCACAACATCATCGCAAAAGATTTCATACATCGTATTAAATTAATTTATAACATCATCATCTCATCAGTTACGTGACTTAATCCGTGGCTATGATGAAAAACCGGGTTCACCCGAGAACAATTTTGAAAATGTAAATACAATAATAGAAAATGTTCTATTTATATTCTATTTTTATATTATTTTATTTGTGTACTTCATTCTATTTCAATATTTATTTGTATTAGTATTATACTATTTTTCTATACATTTTCTTCTCATATAAAAATAATAATGACCAACCACAAATGTTTATGTGAATGAAGCAAAATGAGCATTTTCTATAATAAAATTTTTTCTGCAGTAAAAGTGATAAATGTTGAAAAACCAATTTTTTATATGAAGAAATATTAAAAATTAATATTTTGACTTGATTGAAATAAATGTAATAGTCAAATACAATGTAAAATATTTGAACGAAAACAAAATCGAAAAAATCCAGGCAGCAGGAATCGAGCCCAGACTTTTCGGATACAAATCCGGATCTAACCGGTCGTTCCAAGACGTTCGCTTCGCAGTCTTGGTATGGAACTATTACTGGGAGCAGTATGAATTTTAAAAAAATCCGAGGGGTGTAGCTTTCTCTACCCTTGCCTCCTATATTCCAGGAAATTGTAGGACACTAAGGTTAGGTTAGCAGACATTGGGAGTTTTTAATGTAGACAAGATTTAGTAGACACTCGAATCTGCTGATTGGTATTAGGGGTTTAGATCCATGGTATGGAAGATGCCTCGTATAGTATCAATCAGAGTCAACATGTGTCAAAACGTAGGTGCCTGGATTCACTACTTTAACGATTTCGTTGGTTCCTCTGTAAATTGCTAAAGTGGTTTTCCAGGTACGTTTTGAAACATGTCGACTCTGTTGCTATACGTGACATGTTCCACATCATGGATCTAAAACCCTACTTCGAATCAGAACATTCGAGTGTCCACTCAATCTTTTCATTTTGACTGTTCGCTTTATGTATTCTTAAATGAATAAATAAGTAAACTCGTGTGAAATAATGCTTAGAAATAAAAAAAAAAATGACTTTAAAAATAAAAAACTGCGGAATTTTTGCTTGTCGAGATTTGGTCATTTTTTATTCTAGGAGTTTAGTTTTTTTTAATTTCTAAGAATTTTCTCATTACGGAATAATAATGGAATTGAAAAAATATTTAGACCTGAAAAACCTTGACGTAATTTTGTATTAATTATTTATTACTGAATTTTTAGATGAACTTTTGCCCTAGGTAAGGAGATATAGCAATTGATACGCATTTAAATGTATTACGGACTTTCATGTAGAGACTCGTCCTCTGCGTCCTTTTTGTAAATGAAAGTGACATTCTCATGAGTGAAGAGAATGCTTTTGCATTTATGTTAGGTAACCCTGGACCTTCACCATCTGCACAAAATAAATGAGACCCATTTTCCGCTTCTTCAGAAGCAGCTACCCGGTGGGCACACAAGTCCTAAAGTTATCCTATAAATGTCTTTTGACTCACATCTTGTGGTACATTCTAAGGCGTCTTTGGGATATCCCGATGCCCACAGGGTAGCCATCATCTTTCTAATGGCCCAGGAACGTTTTTTTCTGTATTATTATTTTAGTGGTTCATTCCTATCTTGCATGGTTGCAAGATTACACTAATGATTTCTTATATTTAGCCTAATTTCCCGAAAATAGAGCGGTCATACACTTGTTTTAACATTTCAATGGGCCCGCATGTAACATACGCATTTAATGTTTCAAAATCAGAAAGTTATCATCATTATTTGACTTTTTAGGAGTCTCTGCCGGAAATCCCACTAGCTGGAATGCTGAACAAATCCGGTGGCAAAGTCAGGTTGACATTTAAATTGGAACAGGATCAATTATGGATTGGCACAAAAGAAAGAACAGACAAAATTCCAATGAATTCGATAAAGGGCGTCCACAGTGAACCAATGCATGACCATCCAGAATATCACATTATGGTAGTACAAATTTGGCTTAGAAATAAAGTAATATTGAAGACAATGCCAGAGCATCGTATAATATTCCATAGTTCATATGTTTGTTGAGGACTTTTCCGGTTTTCTGATGATATTGATTTGAATGGTAGAAATAATAATGCCGACAAGATTCGAGTTAGTTCTAAGCCTTTTTCAAGGCTGAAGCAATATCTGTTTAAATAACAATTATTTTAGTTAGTAGGCTAAAAGAAAAATCATTACATAAATATCTTATAGAGCTTCTTAGATAACATATCTTGATTAAATTACACAGGCCTACAAAAAGTGACATGCGCGAGAGGTCAGAGTATGGTATATTTGTATGTATTTTGGGGCGCTGAATATGAATCTCACCTTAGTTTTCTCCCAGTACATCAGGGTTTCCCTCTAGACGCGGAAAATTCCCTAGAAAATCAGCTTTGTCGTGTATGAAATAACCCTTGGTATTGAAATCGTCTGGAAACAGGTCAGTGCATGATATCTTTATGTATTTTAGTGTGCTGAATACAAATATGACACTAGTTTCCCCTCAGCGCCTCAGGGTTTTCACCAAAAAGCGGAAAATTCCCGAGAAAATCAGCTTTTTCGGGTATGAAATTACCCTTGGTATGGAAATCATCTGGAAACAGTCCAGCATGATATATTCCTGTATTTTGGTGCGCTGAATGCGAATCTGACATTAGTTCCCGTTCTGCTAGCTCCCCAGGGGGTTTCCCTAGACGCGAAAATTCCATTCGAAAAATCAGCTTTGTCAAGTATTGAAATCGTCTAGAAGCAGGTCAGAGCATGATGTCTTCATGTATTTTGGTGCGCTGAATACGAATATGATTTCAATTTTACGAGTACGTCAGGGTTTTCTCCTAGACGCGGAATATTCTCTAGACAATTAGCTATTTCGGGCATGAATTACCCTTGGCATTCAAATCATCTGAAAACAGGTCAGAGCATAACGTCTTTATGCATTTTGGTGCGCTGAACACGAATATGACATAAGTTTCCCCCAGCAAGATAGGGTTTTTCCCTAGACGCGGCAATTTTCCTATAAAATCAGCTTTTCCGTGTTTGATATTACATATAGTATTGAAATCGTCTGGAAACAGGTCAGCCACGATATCCTCATGTATTTTGTTGCGCTGAATATGTATCTGACTTGGAGCATAATGAGATATTTACCATTAATTTCAAACCTGAATTGGTGAATATTACAAGAAGATTGTATTTCTGTAAAAAATGATATTTTTTCACTACATAAATACATACAAAAAACAGTTTTCTTGAAAAAAAAGAATTAAGTTAAACTGGAAAAAGCAAAAGAGGGAGCCATGAGGTAGGCATGATGAGACCGCCATGACTGTCGATGTTGATCGATTTGGTGATACGTATGTGTGTGTGAGCCCGGAAATGTCTAAATTATCCATCTCGCAAGTGCCTCGAGTGTGAAATGGAGACTGCTGTCTGAAACGCATATTTCCAGTAAATTCGGCAATTCTCGCTCTGGGCAATTGACTCCATCTCCCTCGGAGCTTTCAGCAGGGCAGGGTCACGGACAACACTGTACGAGCGACAAAGATGGTAGTAAAGCACACTTAGGGCCGAATTGTGTTTGTGGAGATACGCGGTTACGGTATACTAAGGTGGAAATAACACCGCCATGGCACGCAAAAATGAAACCATCTGTGTCTGAATTAAGTCCGGATGATTTGAGGAAAGCAAAAGGTAGCTCCTTCGAAGGGCAGAAATGTGGTGCAAAAGAGGAAAGGACTCATGGTGTGGCCCTAAAAGACGCCCCTGTGGTAGGTGACGTTCTTTGTTGTCCCACGATGTTTTCCAGATGAGATAGTAAATTTAGTTTTCTAAAGGGGCCTCAATCTCTTTATGCCATATTACTATGTGGATGACAGGTGGCGCTGGTAGAATGCTGCGTCATTGCAGACACACCTATAGATTAGTAGGTTCTCTCGACAGCCTGCTACAACTTTTTTAACCCACGTTAATCGTAAATCTCTCCCCACGCAGGTTTAATTATCTGAACAATCACGTCGTTCAGGATATCTGTAAAGCTCTAACGCAGTAATTGATAGTCTCGAGGTCGGACTCCTCTGAGAGATTCTCACGCAGGACGACATCCATATTAGCCAGATATTGGGGCTTAGGTCGTGAAACCGCTATCATCTCTCAGGGGATGTCTGCTTGCCGCGATTCGTCTTAAATATGCCTCCTCCTCTTCATACGCGACTTGCTCTTGCAGCGGTTGGGGCGACGCTCCTCGTACATATCCTGTTCGCGAGACGTATAAGCACGATTTCGCAACGAATGTTATGAAACGTGCGGAAGCTATAGATATTTCTGGTACTACAGAGTTTGCATACGCACCATGAACCCTCTGCGAACAGGGATAATTCTGGTAACGTAGCAATCCAGCAAGTCATCCTTAAGTCGATCCGTCCACTCAATAGTGTAAGCGTCTTGTCGGTCGCCGTTGTATTACCATCCAAATTCTTTTTAGCACTCCAAACTGTAGGGCGAACGGCACTATTTGCCGACCCATTGTGGGGAGATATGCGTGTCCAATCTTTTCGAACCGCATCTATGTACGTTTAGTGGTATCATCGTTGTTCCCACGAGCAGCTAGGGAAAGGGTTTGTCCGTCCTTGCAGAACCCCACATACGAGAAGAAGACTGCATACTCTAGAAGGGCAACCTATATCCCAGAGTCACCGTTGTAAAACACGTTTATTACACCTTAGCTTAGGGGTTTTCCATTGTAACAATCTCTGGACAATTGTTGGCGACTGTTTATTAAGTATTGTAACTATATTCAACAGAAACTCTTGGTGTAGGGTCGCTCTGCCCGCAACCTGAGGACATGTCCGGTGACTTTTTCATTGGCCCTCTGGTTCGATTAAAAACAAAAAAAAATGAAAGGAATCGAATGAACCGAACCGATCTGTATGAATATATCTACATTTGAGATTTTTTCATAACGACGACTGCCGTATTTCATCGGGAGCTAGTGGCTCCAGGCAAAATCGTGGCAAAGTTGCAGCTGTATCCACATATCACGGCTATAAGATAAGTGGCTACCGCTATCTGTATTCTGCCCACAAGTGTCTCAGTATTTCGTTAACACGAAGGGATGCTTTTCAGGCTATGGACCAGTGAAAGCTTGGCATTTCCGAGAGCACCAATGATCAGGAAGGATAGCCTAACGGAATATACTGAGTACAACCGTTGCAACTCCCTTATAAGGTATTTCTCTTCCTTTTCATTCTCCCTGGCTGTGATGTTCTTATTGTCTGGTGCCGAAAATTCGATAACGAACAGGGTTCCTTTCTCGAACTCACGGAGAACTATGTCAGGCCTCGAGTGCACGACAGAATTTTTTTTCGAGAATATGTAGTTCCAGTAAATTAGTTTCTTCTCATTATCGACTACTCACTCTATTTCTCTTGGAGCGTTTGGCGGAACGATCTTAAGGCCACGTGAGTGTAACCTCAAATTTTTTTTTACATTTTTTTCATAATCAACTTACGTTCACATGAAACACGATATCGAGTTGAAAATTTGGGAAACTAAATATGAAGCATTAAGAAATGCGGGTCTTCTCCTAAATTTTTATAAGTATAAACAAAAATTTGTTATGACAAAATTTTTTTTTACTTTTTTCATAATTATAAAAATTTAGGACCAGACCCGCGTTTCTTAGAACTTCATATTTAGTCTCTCAAATTTTAAACTCGATATCGCGTTTCGTGTGAGCGTAAGTTGATTTTGAAAAAAATGTAAAAAAAAATTTGCGGTTACGCTCACATGGCCTTAAGAGGTAACAGAAATGGTAATAAAGCATTCTTAGTGCCGCATTGTGCCTTTGGATGTACGCTGTTCCCGCGTAAGCTGACAAACAGATGGTATATTTCCTAGGTGCTCCGGGTGTGCATGACACGTTCTGCAGCTATCATCTGGAATTTCTTGGCTCCAAGTGTGGCGACGGTATACCAAAGTGGAAATGAAACCGTCTGGGCACGCTAAAATGAAACCCTTCATGCCTGACTTCAATCCGGGTGATTTAAGGAAAGTAAACGTTAGCTTATGCGACAGCAATAGATCGTTCATATTTCTGTGGAAAATGCCATTCATCCTCCAGTCATTGAGTTGTTGGTCGAAGTATTTCACCTCTGCTTCCTTCATTCGGGCCTTTAGGAATGAGTACTCGAGATAGATAATGTTTAATGCATTTTCTCACCCCTGACAGATTCGCGTTTCCTCACCATTTCAAGAAGAGGATCTTGACCATTTGAAACTATATGTGCTGTACTCAGAATGATCAACTTGTGGAAACATTTGAGATTCAGCATTCCGTGACCACCTGTATGGCGCGATATATAAAATCGCGGAACGGACGACTTAAAATGAAAGCTTTTGTTCATGTGCATATCCTTTCGTGATCGATTGTCGAGGGATCTGACCTCTTCCTTTGTTCACAGAACCACTCCAAATAAATAGAGTAATACCAGTCCGACCAATCTTATCATTTATGATGGCTGTGAAGATCGTATACACCGTGTTCAGAAAATTTATTGGCCTGTAATTCTTAGGGTCAGACAAGTTGCCCTTCTTTGGGAGGAGTACTGTGCGTTTTTCCATCAGCCAATCCGGAATATGCTCTTCCGACTTTAGATATGAGTGGAAAATGAGGGCCATATGCTGGTGGGTTGAAGGAAACTTCTTCCACCAGAAGGTCTTGATACCATCTGGTCCCATAAGAAGAATGTGATACTTATTTTAGGCCTGACAAAATTTAATTCAGTGGAAGAGTATTTTCCAAAGAAACTCGCATGAAATATTATTGGATGGCGGAAAAAGTGAAAAAGTCTTGATTCGTGAGAAAACATAACCTCTTTCATGTTCGTAAGATAATGTGAAGTATCCAGCGGATATTTTTTGGCAATAGCGAGGTGTTTATTTCTGTCGATAATGTCGATTTATAGCTTTTCAGAAACGTTTGTTAGCAAAATAACTTAAGTTGAAGAGGTTATATTCCATTAAAATGACCTAAACACAATACTTTGACTTTTTTCTGACATATTTGCATTCCAATTATTAAGAAAACAATCCGATATTACATTATGTGGTCATTGATTTTCTCGTGACACACTAAATGTAAAGAAAAAAGGAACTTATCACTTTTACGGTGAATACGGTCAATTCGGTAAGAAATGTAAGAAATTCAGTTATTTACATCTGATGACCGGTCAGCACCCATCTGTAAGCTAAGCGTCAGCAAAGTCGACAGTCATGGCGGTCTCACCATGCCTACTTCTTAAATGTATTTATACAGTCAAAAATACCATTTTTTATAGAAATGTAATATATTTATGTTATTCAACTTCGATATTTTGCAGAAAAATACTTTCGAACGATATGTCTTTCTCATACCTATTCAATCTGAATTATGCTCCAATTCTGTAATTAAATCGAGACGTTATATAAAAAGTTAACTAAGATAGGTCATCTATAAATCTAATATGATTCAATGTCTACGAGGTGAGACTAACACAACGTATATTTATGTAAAATTTTTTATTTTAGCCTACTAACTTAGATAATTGTTATTTAAACACATTTTTCTTCAGCCTTAAAAAAGACTTAGTACTAGTTTGAAACATGGCGGCACTATTATTTCTACTATTAAAATAAATAAAAGTAAAAACCCGGAAAATTCCTTTTTTATCACACGAAAAAATTTATATATAATATTCCATAATATTCTAAACAAGTCAGACGCGCAACGAATGTCAAATAATTGATATTCGATGTGTGCTACCATCGAATCGTTTTTTTTTTCTCGGTTTGATTGGCCCGTCGATCGAATGTCGGAAAACCGACATTCGGTGCTCGATCCGTTCGGATAGGTTTTTTTTTCAATTCGATCAAACCACGCGTCGAATCCAGAAAATCGACATTTGACGCACCCGAAGTCGGATCGGTTTTTTTTTCGATTCGATTTCCCCGTTCATCGGATGTCGAGAAACCAAAATTCGAAGCAAGCTACGCTGCATCGTTTTTTTTATTCAATCACATTTAAAATTTTTAATTCTAAAACTCTAAACCGTGTAACAATAAGTTTATTATCGAAACTTCAATACTTACGTCCCTTATCTTAGATCTCAAAAACTAAGACGAGATTTTGTAGAGGGGATGGGTTAGCCTAAATAGAAAAAATTCATTGGCCCAAGGTACATCTCACTCGTAAAGAAATACAGCTGACATTTTTCTCAGAAAGTGGCGTACAATTTATATTAAAAACATTATAAGGGAAAGTAAGCAAAGTGAAATTTACAATTTTGGCAAGCAGATCGTCGTGACCATGTACGGGAAGCTACAATTCGTTAGGGAAGGGGATCGGTAGCGAATTACACGTCTCGATAGCCCATGGTCACGACTAATTTTTCGGAAATTTAAAAGGGCGGAAGGGGGTTAACGTGAATTTATACTTTAGCAGGACGCCATTTCACGAACAAGATTACTTAACAAACAATTCGGTAAACTTCTAGTGGACAGAGTCAACTATGCGACAACATTCGTAATTAAAACTAATTTATGCTGATTCATTGATATGATCAAATGGGAACAAAACTACATTATTATAGCAGATTATTAATAATAAAATGTCTGAACCGTAAATCAAGAGCGATAGCTCTTTACGATATGCTTTTTACGATAGCCTGACGATAGCAAAGAGAAAATTTACTTAGTGAATTTCATTTTAACTTGATTTCGGAAGCAAAGAAAAAGATAAAAATATCCAACTGATTTTTTCACACAATCAAAATACGATGCTAAAGCTTGAAATACATAATGGAGGACCTTAGGGCAGGGGTTTGTACAATCCACAGGTGCAGCCTGACCTAGGATCGACTGGCCATTTTTAGGATCTACCAGTTTTTTTCTATGGGAAACTGAGAGAAAATTTATGGCCCCTTGAAATAAAATATTAGTTGGAAGGGTTTGGTTTATAAACCTAATCCTCCAGGGGCCCCATTTTTTTCTGGTGGGTAAGAAAGCTGAGTAGATCCGACGTATTGACCGGTGAGCGCGCAACTACTTCGGTCTCCCACGATGGCTGATTGGCTACTTGTTCGTCGCTGCCCTGTAATTGGTGGAGTTCCGCTCGGCTCGCTCTTTGCCGTGTCGGCAGAACGGAAGAAGGCGCAAAGGCGGCTCAACTGTAGCTTGTTACTAAGTAAAAAATATCAACAGAGTAGATACGAAGCATTTCCGGAAATAAGGAAGCTCTGGTCCTCTCTGGCAAGAAACCGTCCTGAATTGGGAAACCAAGCACAACAAATGTAGGACAACCGGACCTTATTTGCATCCCATCGCGGGAGTGTTGAGTATTCTGGCTTTTCGTTCAGTGCCGTAGCGTCGAGGGCCCTGTTAGGGGATGTAAAAAGACTTCCTCCCTCATAAGGATTACTAGTGCAGACCAAGGTATCTTTCCAAGGCGACTAAGTTCATTCTCAAAGCCTGGGAAAGAGGATCCGTAAACATACTTGGCTCTGGAGGCATCCAAGGTTTCCAGCCACATTCCGAGACTATTTGAGATAACAGACGGAAAGGCGGGAACCAGATTCAAATAGGAATCTCAATTTTTGAACAAAGGCGGCAGCAAGCGAATCACAGTTCTCTGTACGCATCAGAGTTCCAAAATCCCTCGTCCCATGGTGATTGAAGGTCGAGACAAAGCCATAAAAAAATACGCAACGACGAATCAATCCTAAATTCTTAAAATTAACCTCAATTATGCCCTTTCGAGTATCGTGCCACGTGACGGGAGGAAGCAGGTTTCGCTTAATAAATGAAGTAAAATAATAATTTTGGGTATGTAAAATTTTGTCTTGTTGAAACCGATACATGCAGAATGTAGATTTAGAAATGCATCAGGACAATGCAGTGTATATCGCTGATCGCACTGTAAATATTACGTGACACAACACACACACACGCACACACATATATATATATATATATATATATATATACCGATCTCTCGATAAGGACACAGGGTGTTTTTTTTAACTTGAGACATCGAAATATGTCAAAAAATACGCATCCTATGAAAAAAATATCCGTAAGAAAAACTTTTTATTTTCGAGGGGGAAAAGCGTCTTTGAACAAATTGACCCCACCCCCCAAGAGGCAGGAGTAGGGGTAACTTTGTAATTTCAAATGGGAACCCCAACTTTTTATCACAGATTCAGATTCTCCTTTATGAAATACGTAAGTTTTATTCGAAACTTTTTTTCGATTCGCGAAAAAAAAAATTACCCTACCCCACCCTGGGGAGTGCGGTGGGGTTAATTTGTTAAAAGTCGCTTTTCCCCCTCGAAAATAAAAAGTTTTTATTACGGATATTTTTTCATAGGATTTCACAGGATTTGAGATATTTCGGTGTCTCAAGTTGAAAAAAACACCCTGTATAGTTAAAAGTTTGTCATAAGCCCAACCGCAGGATTTCGCCGGGAGCGGGACCTAATCTGAAAAACGACACGCAGGGATGCTTTTCAGGCTATTAACCAGTGAAACCTTGGCACCTCCAAGATCGCCGACGATCAAGACGATTAGCTTAACAGAATATTCCGGGTATAACCGTCGCAACTCCCTTATAAGGTCTTTATACCTCTCTTTCTTTTCTTCTTCCTTGGCTATGACGTTTTTGTCAGCTGGTGCCGAAAATTCGATAACGAACATGGTTCGTTTCTCGAAGTTAAGGAGAACTATGTCAGGCCTCGAGTGCGCAACAGCAAAAATTGTCGAGAATATGAATTTCCAGTATATGCGGCACTTCTCATTTTCGACAGTTGACTCTATTTCCCTAGGAGCGATTAGCGGAGCGGTATTTGGGCTAATGCCGTAAGAGTGACAGAGATGGTAATAAAGCATTCTTAGTGCCGCATTGTGCCTTTGGATGTAGATCGTTCCCGCATGAGTTGGACAACTAGATAGTATGTGTCCTAGATGCTCGAGGTGTGCGGACTCGCTCTGCAGCTATCATCGGGAATGCCTTGGCTGAAAATGTGACGACGGTATGCTAGAGTGGGAATGACACCGTCTTGACATGCCAAAATGAAACCCTCCGTGCCCGACTTCAATCCGCGTGATTCAAGGAAAGCAAACGTTAGCTCATACGACGTCGACTGATGTTCCACATTTCTGTGGAAGATGCCGTGCAACCGCTTGTCGAGGATCTGTTCGCGGAAGTTTTTCTCCTGTGCTTTCTTAATCCGGGCCTTCAGGAGTGAGTACTCAAGATGGATAAGATTTGATGCATTTTGCTCACCCCTGATATTGAAGTCAAGGCCGAGTGTTTCAGCAGCCTCCTCCGCTGCTTGGTACAGAAACGCTCCTTTCCTTCCTGTTGTGAAGACATTCAAGATTCAGTATTCCGCGACCATCTTGACGGCCCGAGATGTAAAGTCGTGGAACAGAAGACGTACTACTGGGACGACAAGCATGTTCATCGCAGATACTTTGTTCCTCGCCAACAGTTCGGAAGACCATATCTGTCGGATGAGACGTTTGTATCTGCATCGGAGAATATCCTTTATAGATGCCACGCCCTGAATGCGGTTATGTGGCACGCCCAGGTATGTATAGGTCTCTCCAGCGCCAAGGTGTCGTATAGCGTTTCTGTCCACGAGCTCAGGATCTTTGGGGATGCCATTAAGTTTTCCTTTCTTCAAATAAACCTTGGCGCATTTCTCTAACCCGAACTCCATTCCAATCTCTTGAGTGTACTCTTTGACAATGTTTAGAGCTAGATTTAGTTTCTCTTGATTTTTAGCATAGATCTTAAGATCACCCATGTCAAATACATGAGTGACCTTATGCTTTCGATTTTCAGGTTTGCCGCAGAGGTACCCTTCGGAATGGCGAAGTGCGAGAGATAGTGGCAATAATGTAATGCAAAAGAGGAGAGGGCTCATGGTGTCGCCCTGAAACACACCTCTCTGAAAGGTGACACTGTTAGTGATCACACGATGTTTTCCAGATGAGATAGTAAATCTGGTTTTCCAAAGCGGCATTAATCTCTCTATGCACCTCACCATGTGTGGATGAACCTTTAAGCTTTCCAAGAGACAGATGATAAGTCTATGGGAGGTTGAATGGAAAGCTTTCCGGTAATCAGTCCAGGCCATCGATAGGTAACGCTGATAGAATGCTGCCTCTTTACAGACACATCTATCGATGAGCAGGTTCTCCCGACATCCTGCTACGCCTTTCTTTGAGCCGCGTTGTTCGTACATCTCTCGCCACACAGGTCCAATTGTCCGAACAATCCTATCATTTAGGATAGCTGTGAAAATCTTATACAGTGTGTTCAGACAAGTTATTGGCCTGTAATTCTTAGGATCAGCTATGTTGTCCGTCTTCGGCAGGAGCACTGTGCGCCCTTCCACCAACCACTCCGGAATAGGCTCTTCCGACTTTAGATATGAGGTGAAAATGCGGACCAGACGCTGGTGGGTTGAAGGAAACTTCTTCCACAAGTAGGTCTTGATACCATCTGGTCCCGGAGCGGAATAGTTCTACATGCCCCTTAATACGTTTTTCACCTCCTCGGTAGTGATAGGTGGGCATTCCTTCTCAGGTGTTATGAGGGCATTGCACAGCTCCTTAAGCTATTTATATTCTTCGAGTTTTCTTTCAGTGGATGCTGGACTTCGTAGACTTCTCTCCAAAATTTCTCGACCTCCTGTGGCGTGGGCGGGTGGACGACAGTAACTGGAGGGTCTTGGAAGAGTCGAGATGGGTCAGACAAAAACTGTTGATTTTCTCTGACCCACCTCTCTTTCCGCTCTAAACTTCTCCTAGCGTTAGATAGTACTCGTATTCTGTCAACAATATGCTGCCTGATGGTCAGTAGCTTTGACGTGTTGAGTGTGTGATGACGGATCCGCAGTTCGCGAGCGAACTGTCGATCCTTGGCAGTGAAAGTCTTGCCAGATGTTACGTAGTCAATCACACACTGAATGCGGGACGCGTACTGCCTTGCCCAGCCTATCTTTGTGCTGAGTTGATGCATTCATCTTTCGGTCTTAAGATCAACCGTTGCTTTTGTTCTACGGTTTCCCTCTGCCAAAACTCTCGCTGCATTACACATACAATTGATAGTCCAAAGGTGGGATTCTTCGGAAAAATCTCCATGAAGCTCGTCATCCAGTTCAGCCAGATCTTTGGGCTTGAGAGAAACCTGAATGTTGATGTTTCTCCGGGTCCTGAAGCATCGCTCTTCCTCTATTGGATGCCTGATCGCGGTTGGTCTCAGTGTCGCCTCTCTTTCTCTGTTGCCGGCTTGTTCTGGCTGCGGTTGAATAGGCGCTCCGCTTATGTAACCCCTTTTCCGGAGTTCCTCGTCACGGTTTCGCGGACGTTTATGTGAAAAAGGCGAGAGCTCTGGGTGTTTCTCGCACCACAGAGTATGCAGTCGCGGCATGTAACCTTTTCGTTCAGGGGCCATACTGGTATCATAGCACTCCAGCAGGTCGTCCTTGAGTTGATCCGTCCACTTAAAAGTAATGAGATTCTGCCGGTCAATCGCATTGACTCCGTCTTGATTGGCTCCCCCAACTCTAGGGTAGTCGGCATTGTTGTCCGACCAATTGTCTGGAGCTCTGCGCGTTCTATTGTTTTGATCCGCACTTACTACAAATATGTTTGGTGTTGTCATTGTTATTCCCACAGGCAGATAGGGAAAAGGGTTCATCCATCCTTGTAGAGCCCCGCATGCAAGGATAAGGCTGCATACTCTTGAGAGGTCGCCCGGTATTCCAGAGTCACCGTTTGAGACACCTCTCCCAGATGCCATTCAGCTTTCGGCACGGTTGTTACGCCTCCGCTTAGGGGTTATTCCTTCGGGACCTTCCCTGGACAATTATCCGCGACTGCTTATTAATTATTGTAACCATATTAAGCAGATTCCCAAGAAATCAAAACCGAATATATATATATATATATATATATATATATATATCATCTGGTCCCGGAGCGGAAATGTCCTTCATACCTCTTAATACTTTTTTGGCCTACCCCCTTGAAAACGCGCCATTGCATGCACGTGAAGCAGGTGTAATGTGGCCGCTTCTAGCCCAGTGACATGCGCAGTCCGCCGGGGAGCCGACATGAAACCCGCTACACATACACTGCACCAAGCAAGTGAGAATGTGGAGAAAGTTATCTTTATCTTAAAAAAAAATTGTATCGCTCGACCTCCAGTCTCCCTTCTACAAAGCTTTCTGCTTGACATGCTTGTTTTCAAGGAGAGTAGGACAAAAAGTGTCATGTCTTTCAAGTGCGTACGGATATTTCGCCTCGTGTGACTGCCACCCTCGCTTCTCTTGGGCGGCAACTTCACTCTCGTCCAACCACTCCGGAACAGGCTCTTCCGACTTTAGATATGAGATGAAAATGCGGGCCAGATGCGAGTGGTTTGAAGGAAACTTCTTCCACCAGAAGGTCTTGATACCATCTGGTCCCGGAGCGGAATAGTTCTTCATGCCTCTTAATACTTTTTTCAGCCCCTCGGTAGTGATAGGTGGCCATTCTTCCTCAGGTGTTATGAGGGCATTGCACATCTCCTTGAAGTTATTTATGTTCTTTGAGCCTTCTTTAAGTGGATGCTGGACTTTGTAGACTTTTTTCCAAAATGCTTCGACCTCCTCTGGTTTGGGTGGATGATCGACAGTAACTGGAGGATCAAGGAAGAGTCGAGGTGGGTCAGAGAAAAACTGTTGGTTTTCTCTGACCCACCTTTCCCTCCGCTCTAGACATCTCCTAATGTCAGATAGTACCCGTATTCTGTCAACAATATGCTGCCTGATGGTCAGCAGCTTTGACTTGTTAAGTTTGTCGAACCTTGGCAGTGAAATTCCTGCCAGATTTTATGTAGTCAACCAAACACTGTATACGGGACGCGTTCTCTCTTGCCCAGCCTATTTTTGTGGTGAGTTGATCCATTCGTCTTTTGGTCTTATGATCAGCCGTTGGTTTTGTTTTACGTTTTGCATCCGCCAAAGCTCTCGCTGCATTATACACACTACAATTGATAGTCGAGGGGTCGGATTCTTCGGAAAAATCTCCACGAAGCTCGTCATCCAGTTCAGCCAGATATTTGGGCTTTAAAGAAACCTGGGCGTTGATGTTTCTCCGGGTCTTGAAGCATCGCTCTTCCTCTATTGGATGCTTATCCGCGGTTGGTCTCAGTGTCGCCTCTCTTTCTCTGTTGCTGGCTTGTTTTGGCTGCGGTAAAGTAGGCGCTCCGCTTACATAGCTCCTTTTTCGGAGTTGTTTGGCATGGTTTCGCAGGTTTCCTCGGGTTGAGGATAGAGGGTCCCTGTACCAAGGGTTTCTGCTGAGTATTGTTACAATAATTAATAAGCAGTCGCGGACAATTGTCCAGGAATGGTTCCGAAGGAATAAGCCCTAAGCGGAGGCGTAACAAACGTGCCGAAAGGTGAATGGCACCAGGGTAGATGCACTTCAAAACGATCAAACGCGCAGAGCATCCGAAAATGAGGCGGCAAAACAGTGCCAATTACCCTAGAGTTCGGGGTGCTAAAAATAATTTAGAAAGAAATACGACGACGAACCGGCGATACGCCCACATTGAGTGGACGAATCAACTCAAGGATGACTTGCTAGACTGCTAGGATGCCAGCATTATCCCTGACCACTGAAGCTTTATGGCGCGTGTGCACACTCGGTGGGGCCAGAAACACCCAGAGCTTCAGCACGTTTCGCATCAGTCATTGCGAAATCAACGTGCCTACCTCTAGAAAAATGGACATGTACGCTGAGCGCTTCCACAACCGCTGCTTGAACAATCTGCAGACGAAGGTAAGGAAGTGACAATAAAACCATCAGCAGAAAGTAGGCACCTTCTGCGAGATGATCGCGATTGCAGGACAAGGAGGAACATTGTCATGCAGGTTCTTCCTAAGCCCCAAGATCTGGCTGAAATAGATGCCTCCCTTCGTGAGGATATCTCGGAGGAGCCCGACCTCGGGACCATCAATTTTTCAGTTTATGGTGCTGCGAGAGCTTTGGCTCATTCAAATCGGAGGCTAAAACTGACGATGGATCAAAAAGACCAAAAGACGCTTGCATCAACTGAACAAGAAGATAGGATGGGTGAGAAAGAATGCGTCCCGTGTTCAGTGTGTGATTGACTACATAACATCTGTTAGATCGTTCTCCGAAAGGGTTCGAAAGTTCGCCCAAGAGCTGAGGATCTACAATCACACGCTCAACAAGTTTAATCTGCTGACAATCGAGTAGCATATTGTTGAGAAAATGCGGGTGTTATCTCACGCAAGGTGGAGAATACAGGAGAAGGAGAGATGGGTCAGGGAGAATCAACAGTCTCTCACTGACCCATCGCGCCTCTTCAGCGATCTCCCTGTTTCTGTCAAAAATTCACCCAAGCCCAACGAGGTAGAGACTTTTTGGAGAGAGGTGCATAAGATCCCGACAACACGGGAGTTGAAAGAAGATACTGATAAGAAGTTTATTTCTACACACCATCATCTGGTCCGCATATTCACCTCATATTTAAATTCGGAAACGCCCATTCCGCAGTGGCTGGTGTTAGGAGGCACTATACCCCTATCGAAAAAAGGCAACTTGTCCAACCCAGAGAATAACAGGCCAATAACTTGTTTGAATACGATGTATAAGATCTCTGCAGGTGTCCTAAACATCAGCGCGACCTGTTAATGGCCTGGATTTACTACCGGAAAGCTTACGATCGAACCTCTCATAGTCTTATCATCTGTCTGTTGGTAAGATTGAAGTTTCATTTACACGTAGCGAGATGCATAAGGTCACTCATGTATTTTATATGGATGACATGAAGATCTATGTTTCTGGCGAAAGCAAACATCAGAGTGCTGTAAATATCGTCAAGAAGTACACTCTGACCCATCCCGACTCTTCCAAGATCTTCCAGTTACTGTCGATCACTCGCACAAACCAAAGGAGGTCAAGGCATTTTGGAGAAAAGTCTAGGAAGTCTAGCATCCACTTAACGGAGGCTCGGAGAACATAAATAGCTTGAAGGAGCTGTGCAATGCCCTTATGACACCTGAGGAGGATTGCCCACCTATCACTACCCAGGAGGTGAAAAAAGTATCAAGACGCATGAAGGACTATTCCACTCCTGGATAAGATAGTATCAAGACCTTCTGATGGAAGAAGTTTCCTTCAACCAGCTTTCGCTTCAACATCCCATAGGGAGGTGTCTGTCAGGGCCACACTATGAGCCCACTCCTCTTTTGCCTCACATTATTGCCACTATCTCTCGCACTTCGTCATTCCGAAGGGTACTTCTGCGGCACACCTGGACATCGAAAGCATAAGGTCACTCATGTATTTTAAATGGATGATCTTAAGATCTATGCTAAAAATAAAAAGCAACTACACCTAGCTCTAGGGATTGTCGAAGAATACACTCACGAGATTGGAATGGAATTTGGGTTAGAAAAATGTGACAAGGTTCATTTGAAGCGAGGAAAACTTAATGGCATCCCCGAAGACCCTGAGCTCGTCGACAGAAGCGCTATACGACAACTTATAGCTGGAGAGACCTATACATACTTGGGCGTGCCACAGAGCCGCATTCAGAACGTGACATGTATAAAGGATACTCTCCGAAGCAGATATAAACGTCTCTTCCGGCAAATTTGGTCTTACGAACTGTAGGCGAGGAACAAAGTATCTGCAACGAACATGCTTGCAGTCCCGCTAGTACTCTATTAATTTAGAGTGGTTCCAATAGACAATGGACGAGCTCTGATCCCTTGATATCGGGTCACGAAAGTTTATGCACATAAGCAAAAGCATGCACCTTAACTCTTCTGTTCCGCGACTCTACATCTCACGCCGTCAAGGTGGTCGCGGAACACTGAATCTTGAATGTCTTCACAACAGGATTATTCTGGGTACAGCACATGTAGTTGCAAATGGACGAGACCCTATTCTTAAAATGGTCAGGAACCGCGAAGAAGTGGGCAAAGGAGCGTGTCTGTACAAAAGAAGCGGAGGAGGCTGCTGAAACACTCGGCCTTGACTTCAATATCAGGGGTGAGCAAAATGCATCAAGTCACATCCATGTCTGAGGTCTGGATGATGCCGTGCAACTTGCAGATGCATGGTATCTTCCACAGAAATGTAGAGGATCAGTCGATGTCTTATGAGCTAGCGTTTGCTTTCCTGAAATCACCTGGATTGAAGTCGGGCACAGAGGGTTTCATTTTCGCATGCATGTCAAGACGTGTGTGTGTGTGTTAGGAAAAATAGTGCCATAATATAATTTCTGTTTTAAAATACGCACAAAAAGTCCCTCTTTTTGTACTGAAAAGTATGCAAAAAGTGACACTTTTTAGTACAGTATGAGAAAAAAGTACCGGGCATGCGTAAATCAATTATAGTTTCCTTTTGACACACTAGTTACCTTTTTCGCATACTTTTTTAACACGCTAGTCAATTTTGTATACTTTGGTTACCTATAACAAGGAGTGAGAATTATGATCAGCCATTTTCTAGTCGAGCTCAGTTATTTGTGTTGATGTGAAAATATAAAAATGAGTTCGAGTCGTAACAATTTGAGCAAATAACTCTTTGCGATTTAAAAAAAGCTTGTTCCCTTCATAAATAAATGTTTTTAATTATTATGTTTACCATTATTATTCTTCAATTTATTTGTAATATATTTCGGAAATATTTTCGGATCGGAAACAGTCTTAAATTATTTCTTTCTTTGCATATATGTATGTCAGATCTTAAGAGAGATTTAAAATCATGTACTTTTTTTGCTTATAGATATGCGAAACATCGAGAGTATTTGTTTTTGTTACGGGGGGCTTCGCCCCCCATACCCCCCACCAAGACTTCGCCCTTGGAACCCACCGGGGCCTCGCCCCGGACCCCTTCCCCCCTCACTCAGCGTACTTGACTCCAATAGGACTTTTTCTGCATTTCTTATAAAGAGTAGTATGTGACACTCGTGCAAAAAAGCGGACATCCATGAAGGTTGTGAAGTTGACATCACTCGACTTCATAACCTTCATCAAAAGTCCGCTTTTCCGCACTTGTATCACAATGTAATATTTCGTTACTTTACACTCTTCAGAATTATTATACAGTAATGACGTAGTCAAACAACTGCTTTGACTAATAATATATGTTCCCTGATAATGTGAGCTTCATCTCAAAAAAAAAACACATAAAAATCATGTTTCATCCTAATTTAGAGGGCATTTAAGTCAAAGCGTGCTAACATACCCCACTAACTCTCGGTCTAAATGAGAAAGATTTTCTGCAGAAAATTCTTAACTGAATAAGTAACAATTTTCCTGTGTTTTCACTTGTGAAAATAATAAGTACAAGAATTTGTAGCATATTCATTTAAGCTTTAAAAGACCTCCATTTGGTTGACCTATTTCCATCTTTTTAAAGTGGCATAATTTATTTTTGCATATCGAATTGAAATAACGCAAAAATGAAAAACCGATAACCGACATTCGATGAACGGGGCAATCGAATCGAATGAAACCGTACCGACGTAGGGCGCTTCGAAAGTCGCTTTTCCCAAATTCGATGGACGGGTCAGTGAAATCAAATAAACCAATTCAAAAACGAATGCAGTCAAATCGACCCCCCCCCCACACACACGCGCGCAGATAGATAGATAGATAGATAGATAGATAGATAGATAGATAGATAGATAGATAGATAGATAGATAGATAGATAGATAGATAGATACATAGATAGATAGATAGATAGATAAGAAAATGTTTGTAAAAAAAATAGTAAGGAATTTCGGGCATATTTAAGAAGAGTCAAGTTTAGAGCATTTTTTTATACAAGAGGCAATTTGAAAAATTTCATGAATATGAAGAAAACATTTATGAACAAATTGCGGATAAAAAATTTGAGAAATATATTAAAAATTGTTGCTTAAAATTACAAAAATGTACAACTATACTATCTTCAGTTCGAATGAAAATAGTAAAGCGATTCAAACTGTAACGAGCAGCACCTCTGCTCGTTGCATACATAGCCACATATAGAAGGAACACGTGCGTCATTGATCGACGCGTCACGAGGCGAGAGCCGACTACCCCCGCTCTCACGAGGATTGACGACGCGCCTGCGCGCCCTGCCAATCCATCAGCCGCGAGACATTAAAAGGACTCGCGGCCGCGGAATAGACACAGTTCGCCGGGAGTGGCAAGCCGGCTACACCGGGGTGCCTGCGCTCGACGAGCTGACTGGTCTCTCTACCACCTGGAGCTACTATGGTAGAGCGACCGGGACCAACAGCCGACAAACTCCTGGGGAATCCGCACTGTGCCTAGAGGCCAAGGTGAATCGTGACCGCCTGGAGCAAATACGGCCACGATTCGCTAGGCAAGGTGTGGCGTCAACCAGGGCAACCTGTCTGACGCCCCCCTTCCTCTTGTAAGCCCCCCCTCACAACCTAGACAACTCCCGCGGGAACTCTCGGTAAAGTCCATCCGACATACGACCACCTGGCGCAACTATGGCCGTACGTCGGGCAAAGGGGTTCGCTGGTTCCTTCCCAGCCTAACCTGGACTACCCTGAGATCCTGTGCCCGCTTGGAGGGCCCACTCGATGTACGACTACCTGGAGCAACTATGGTCGTCCATCAGGCAAAGGGGTACGCTGACTCACACTCAGCCTACCCTGGGCCAACCTGGAGTCATCCCCCGCTGCCTAAGATCAAACTGACTCACCTGACCGACCGAACCGACCACCTAGTGACCACGCACGTCCCGTTGTCGCAAGAGCGCCTCCTTCCCCTCTCTCCCTCCCAATGCACCGTACCGCTACCGATTTCCAAGGGAGACGAGATCAGGAGGACGACGCTCGCCTTGCTCGCCGATGACGCGTTTGGCCCGTAAACCCGAACGCTTATCGCTTTTAAAATGCTTACAGGGACCGGCCTGAATACGCTTGTGCACGCTGAACATCCACTCTGTCTATCTCTCTCTCTCTCTCGCGCTCACTCACGCACCGCGACCAATCTTCGTTCTCTTCTTTAGGTTAAGACTCGCACACTTCACACGCACACCCAAGGACCTGTAGACGCGGACCCACCGCACTTATACTTAAATCTGTCAATGGTAAACACACACACTCACACACCCATTGTCGACACGCTCACCGTCACACTCACACTTAGATTTAAGTTAGATTTGTATCTTCTAGGGGAATAAACCCATGCATGTTTACTCTAAAAAATGAAATCGATGTTACATTATTTATCCCTGAAACCAACCCTGGCTAGGCTGAAGCGTCCGGAGGGATAAATAAGAGGGGGGCTAACCCCCACCAAGCGAAACACACCGTTACAAAACTAATTGGGTTTGTAATTATTTCGAATCTCCCGGAAGGATGTGATTGTTTTTTTTTCGTGAAAATCGCGATATTTTTAGATATTTCTTTTTGTTGAAAAGCAAGTGTCAGAAAGCAGCGGGGTTGCCTTTTTTGCTGCCGACCGCTAGTGCCTTTCTTTGACCCGTGCTTCTGAACTCTTGCGCAGACATTGACGCCTCTTCTGACCGGCAGCAAAAAAAAGGAAGCCTGCTCGTTTATAACACTTTGGAGTATACAAAAATGATCTAAACTTGACTCTTCTTAAATGTGCCCAAAATTCCTTACTTTTTTACATTTTTCAGTCTGCAAAGCACGAACATTTTTTTACATCAACGACCTTAAGTTCATTTACGTAGAGCACATTGAGCTTTCAAATTACTATTTACTTATTACGCTGGCTTTTTTTGCTGAGTTGTTAAGGTTCCAAACCAGATGTCTAAATTCTCTCGCCGACAGTAGGAGTTTCTCAGGAGTTTACATGTGCCGCAGTACTAAGTTTTGGTGAAAATTCATGCCCGCGTTTGCATTTGATGCGGTTTCATTTGCAAGATGGATGCAGAAAGCTGTCATCCTTGGGTCGGTTCGTGTCCTCCAGACACACGAGGGTTTCGCTATATTCCATATTCGTGATCGAATTCTTAGCTCGGGCCGACTCAACATCACAGCCAAGAAGAAGGAAAGGGAGGAGAGGTATCGAGACCTTTTAGGGATGCTGCGGCGACTATACCGATAATATTCAGCTAAAACGGTTGTTCTTGTGATTGATGCTCTCAGAGGTGCTCAAGGAATGTCATCCTTGGGTCGCTGCGTGTCCTCAAGACACACTAGGGTTTCGCCGGCCTGTCGTGATGTCGTAGAACCGCGGTTCTACTAGGAGTCGCTGTCATTTTCATGGATCGCAGTTGCTCCCACGGAGACCCTGCCGTGGTAGTTTAACCTATTTTTTAAATATATGTGTGTATATATTTCGATATCGGTTCCTTTGGAATCGAACCGAAGGACCTATGACAAAGCCACCGGACGTGTCCTCAGTTTGCGGATAGAGGGTCCCTGTACCAAGGGTTTCTGCTGAATATGGTGACAATAATTAATAAGCAGTTGCGGACAATTTTCCAGGGATGGTTCCCAGGGAAAGAATACTAAGCGGATGCGTAATAACCATGTGGAAAGCTGAATGGCCGAATCCTTTCCCTACCTGCTCATGGGAACAATAATGACACCACGGAACCCAGTTGTAGATGCGGTTCAAAACTATCGAACGCCTAAAGCAACCGACAATGGGCCACAAATAGTGCCAAACACCCTAGATGTCGGGTTGCTGGAAATAATTTGGTTGAAAACACCACAATATACCTGACCTGAAAAGCGCTCACATTGAGTGGATGAATCGACTCCAGGATGACTTGCTGGGCTGATACGATGCCAGCATAATCCCCGGACGCAAAGCGCTTCCCCAACCGTAGCATGAACAAGCCGCAGACGAATAAGAGGAATCAAAATTAAGACCATTCACGGAAAGCTGGCACCTCCTGAGAGATAATAGCGATTTCAGGACAAGGAGGATCATTGACATTCAGCTTTCTCCTTTCCTTTCAGTTTGTTTTGCGGCGAGAGCTTTGGCTGATTCAAATCAAAGGGTAAAACAGACAATGGATAAAAAGCCCAAAAGGGCTTGTCAGGGCAAAACAGAATGCGTTCGATGTTCAGTATGTGTTTTGCCACACAGCATCTGGTGTGCCGTTTACGGAAAGGCTCTGAGAGTTCGGCCACGAACTGAGGATCTACCATCACACACTGAACAAGTCAAAGCTGCTGACAAATAAGCAGCACATTTTTGCCAAAATACGGGTGTTATCTGGCCCAAGGAAGAGAATGCGGAAGAGAGAGGTGTTGGTCAGGGAAAATAAACAGTTTCTCGCTGACCCATCGCGCCCCTTCAGCGATCTCCCTGTTTCTGTCAAAATCCACCCAAGGCAGACGATGTAGAGACCTTTTAGAGAGAGCTTTACAAGATCCCGCTACTGAAATTGAATGAAGACTCTGAGAATATTATCGGCTTCAAGGAGTTTCGCGACAACTTCATAACATCTGAGGAGGAATGTCCATCAATCACTGCCGAAGAGATGAAAAAAGCACTCAGGGATACAAAGAACTTTTCCGCTGCAGGACCAGATGGTATGAAGAACTTCTGGTGGAAGAAGCCAGTGTGGAGAGAGATGTACGAACAACCTGTATTGACTACCAGAAACCTTTCGACTGAACCTCTCGTAGACTTACTATCTATCTGTTGGAAAGCCGGAAGGTTCGTCTATGTATAGTGAGAGGCATAGAGAGATTGAAACCTCTTTGGAAAACTAGATTCACTATCTCATCTGGAAATTATCGTGTGACAACGAACAGCGTCACCTTCCAGAGGGGTGTCTTTCAGGGCGACACCATGAACCCTCTCCTCTTTTGCATCACAGATCTATGTTTCTAGTACAAGCTAGCTCCACAGTGCTTTAAAAAGTCGAGCAGTACACAAGAAAGATTGGTATGGACTTTGGACTGAACAAGTATACAAAGATTAATCTGAAGCGACGACGGACCACTGGCGTTCCCGGGGACCGCGAGCTCGTGGATATAAATGTTTTCAGACATCTTAACACCGAAGAGATTTATACGTACCTGTACGTGCCTCAAAACTGCACACAGGACGTAAACTCAGTGAAGGAGTCTCTCAGAAGCAGATACAAGCGTTATCTTCGACAGATTTGGTCTTCAAATCTGTCGGCGTTGAACAAGGTATCTGCTACTAACATGCTTGCCGTCCCGGTTCTACTATACTCCTTTGGGGTGGTTTAATGGCCGAAGAACAAGCTTTCGGCCATTCATATCGCCACGCGTAGGATCATGCACATGCAGAAGAGTTTGCGTATCACTTCGTCCGTTCCGCGATTATACATCCCACGCCATCAAGGCAGGCGCGTACTTCTGAATCTCTAATGTCTTTATGAACGAATTGTTTTGGGTACAACTTACATCATGGCAAATGGAAGAGATGCTCTCCTAAAAAATTCAGGAAACACGAGATGATTGGCAAAGGAGCGTTCCTTCACAAAACCGCGGAGCAGGCGGCGGAGACCCTTGGCCTGAATTTTAACATCAGCAGAGGACTGAAAATTCCGCCAACAGCTCCTCGACAAAAAAAATGCACGAAAACGTTTACATACATGTAGAAAGTAAGCCCTTATCGAAGGAGCTAACTTTTTCTTTTTTCAGATCTTCAGGATTTAGGTACGGAGGGTTTTATTTTCGCATGCCAGGATGGTGTCATTTCTACCTTAGTATACCGTGACTGCATTTTACGTCAGGAAGCTCCCAGCGTATCTCTATATACACAATGCGGCCATAAGAGTGCTTTACAACCATCTTCTTGTGATCGGTGCTGTTGGAGGTGCGAAGCTATCACTGGTTCGTAATCTTAAAGCCATACCCGCGTGCCAAAATCATGCCGAGGAACTTGCGCAATAGGTGGAGAAGATTGTCGCTCCATGTCCTCAAGAAACACTAGAGTTTTGCCAGCCTCTCTTTGTGATGTTGTCGTGCCCTGTGGCCAGTCATCTCAAGGTCGTGAGATGTGGCCATAGATGTGATTAACCGCGATTTTACTAGGAGTCGCTGTCATTTTCATGGGTGGCAGCTGCTCCCAATGGGACCCTGCGGTGGTTTTTTGACCTATATTTATTTATTTTAATATTTTAACATAATATTGTACGTATTATGCCCATTGTTAATAATGGTTAAATGATTCTGCACATCATTTAGATTCATCTTTTGTCGCTGTTTAATTCTGGCATCATTTCTAAACAGGCTATTCAACTAGGTCCTACAGAGGCATCGAGGTACTGGATATATTGGGTCCCTGCACAGTACATATCAGCCATCAAGGATGCGATTCTCGGAAAGTGGTGTTACTTTTGATTGAATATATAAAAAAATGTATGTCATAATATGCTAAATGTAAGAATGTGTATACATCGACATAAAGGACTGTCCTAGTCATGCATTTAGCAGTAATTACAAAATATTAATTTATTGTGTACGGAATTTTAATTATGAAGCGTTGACAACAGTAATTTAATTATTTCTTCCTTTTCAAAATATACGGAATAGTTGACTAATAATTGAAACAAAGTACTTTATTAATTTTCAATATAAGGAACGCCGTTATATACTTATCATTTACTAAAAATGTGCTATGCAATACTGCAATAATATTCGGAATCAGAATTCAAGTCCCAGAGTATCCTAAGCTATTTTAGGTTGGTGTGTAAAGAAATTAAGAATCTGAAACCGCATAGTTAGGTTCACGGATTGTCGTATAATCCCGCCACCCAACCCAAATTGAATTTACACATCGGTAGTTACTTGTAATTAGTTGTGTAATTCGCAGACTATAACACATTCTAAATAAATGAGATTTTTAAAATCAATTTCAAACCTGAATTGTTTTTCGATTATTTACATTTTTAATCGGTATCTTCTTCGTTAGCGATTGTATTCCAATCCAGTAAGAAATACGAAGTAATAGTAAGGAGACCGAGCTCGCTGTAGAAACTGCCTTGAGTTTTGACAGAAGTCGCTGCACCGTAAGTGCCATATTCGGGCATTTACAATATCCACTCAAATTTAATGGAAATACACAGTGCACTGGTGCACATGTACTTCTTCCGGGAGAGGTTTGTTCAAGAGTATGCAGACGGCTGTTTCTTGACGTTCGCTAAAATTGTCATAATCGTCATAAACCAGGTATACAATTTTTTCTTAAAAATACCTGAAAAACTCTCAAATCTGCCAAAAAAATCAGTGCTGAGCTATCTTCTTGAGCTCGTTTTAAAGATTAATTTCAATCGCAAATTGAACAAATTTTTCCCCTATTCATGCCTAATACAGAGCTTGGAATAAGGACATTGCAAACATTCAAAAATTCTTATAAAGATTCATGAAACGCTATTTAAAATCAATAGTGTGCATATTTTAAATAGCAGAGTTTCAAATAGTATTTCAAATAGTAGAGTTTCTCTACGTTCTTACAAAACACCTCATTTGAAGCAATGTTACAATAACAGTAACTTGGACGCGTTGAGGGTTAATGAACGCTTTTTCCACTGCATTACAAATTCTTATTGTTGTAGCTGTAGCTACATAATAATTACGTGATGAGCCTCAACCACTTGAACGTAGTTTTTCGTTAAATTCTCTTTTCAGTGATTTTTAGTGATCTTTAGTTTCCAAACTATGTACACTTCCAATCTGAACTTTCGGACCAACTTGTTTCTAATTAGATGCGACGTGTATGTCGCAATTAATTTTCTAAAATATATTTCCATAATACTTGGCACAAGTGGGGTTTTTATGTCGCTCATGACGAATCTGGTGTAAAAAATCAAGAATTAAAAATAGCGTAGCTAATATGGCGGCCAACATGGATTTTTAAAATATATTTGCATGATACTTGGTATAAGAAGGTTCTTCAGGTCGTTGTTGTAGAATCTGATGTCACGAATCAAGAATTGAAAACGTCGGAGCCAATATGGCAATCAAAAGTGAATATTTTGTTTAGGTATGCGTGGGTATGAGAGTATTTTCAGGTTCTAATTATATCTAGAAGAATTTTCGTCTTGTAGGCATAAAAATATAATATAACAGCGCGTATATCGTATATCGAGGGCTCGTGGATACGGGTCCTATGAGTACCATCTATAGTGTAAAATTCCTCAATTTAGTTTAAAATTGAGTTTTGTGATTGTAAGTGTTTTTACTTTTCATAGATGTATACATCTCTATATTCTCTTTGTATGGAGTCTATGGGGTGAGATATACTACTTATTTTACATTGACACTCTCTGAGGGACTTAGTTTCCTTTTCATTAACACAACACTACACTACTGTAGAAGGATTATAGCTGATCCCATGGAGGAATGCATCAAGATTCGGACAGGTTGCAGTGACGGCTTCGATTAATTCGATTCGTAGTGAATACATTTGGATACTCGATAATGAGTGTCTCGGTAGAGTATAGCCGGTTCTAGTCATACAGGGTTACTTGGATAGTTCTCAGGGTGCATCCAGGTGAAATTCGGATCAGACTTAATTCTTTTAGTTGAAGCTGTACAGTGGGTTCATTCAAACAAGTCAATGCTGTAGTGATTCCCTTAGATCCCGAATAAACGCAATAGTTAAGTGAAGAAATAACCTTACAGTATGGATGACGATTGTATGAGACTTGGATGTCACAACTTAAATAATGTAACTGCAAAATTAGCCAGGAGCTGCATCTCGCAAGTCTGATGTGCTGAAGTTTCCTAGATGCGAAATAAACCAGGACACAGTAGGTTGTCCTTGATGTTCTTGATGTACACGATTCTTAAGAGTAATTAGTATGCAGTCCTCTCAGCATGCTTTATCGCAAGATGGGTTGCGGTGGATCTGATATAAACTCATTCGGTTCCGTTTCCTAGAATAGGATATGATGATCACTGTAGTGACTTGGGTTAATTCCGCGCTGCTGTCGTGGGTTCCGGATACAGGAAATGTTCTTCTAAGGGCATGATCTGGAACGTCCCGGAAGACGATTCTGAGTTGCGCTGATCTTAAAGGCTGAGATTGCAACTTTTCTCGAAGGCCAATATCGATGACGTCCTTGAGTTAATTAGGTGATGAGATATTCGTGAAGACTCTTCGCATGGCGTGTACCACTGGATTGAGTGTGATTGTGGCTACGTTGTTGGATTGTTTCTAGAAATTATCTCTTAAATTGGTTTTGCTGAATTCCGTCTTGGAAAATAAACTGGCAATCTTTTATTGAAGGTTGTCACATTCGGCTTCCAGTTTCTGTTGACAATGTTTGGCGAGAGTACGGATTTTAACTTAGTATTCCTGTAACTGGTTGACAAAAATTGTATGCACACTATTCTTTCTCTTCGGACATTTTTGCACTGAGGAAAGTTCGCAAAAGGCCAGTTGCACATCTTCTTTCGAGGGGTGATCAAAAGGTACTGACCAGCCCTATGCAACGCACCCACTTTTCTGATTTTCTTAGCTTCCGGCCAATGAACTAATCCACACACACTTTTGTATTGTGTTGCATGGGCGAAGGATATAAATAATGAATTAAATGAGTTTTATCGGACAAAATCATAAAAAGAAGTCAAAAAATGTGTAGCACAGTGAAGATTCTATATTTTTTCATAAGTAAGTGCAAAATATTAAGTGTGTAAACCATGGAACGTAAGTGTATAGCTGCTACTATCGACGAGAAAATTGTAGGCAGCTGGCTTTGAAGCTTAGCAACTCAGCCCAAAAAACTGCTAACGTAATAATTAAATAGTCATTTGAAAGCTCAAAGTATTCTACGTTATATGAGCTCAAAGACATTTAAGAAGAGTCAAGTTTAGAGCATTATTTTTTAAACAAGAGACAATGGAAAACATGTTGAAAAATTCATGAATATGAAGAAAACATTTATGAAGCAATTGCAGTTAGCAAATTTGAGAAACAATAAAAATTGTTGCTTAAAATTACAAACGTGTACAACCAGACTATTTTCGTTCTAATGAAGATATTAAAGCGATTCAAACTCCAAACTGTAACGGATAGGCTCTGTAATTATTTACAATCTCCCGGAAGGACGTCAGAATAGGCGCCAATGTCTAGACAAGATTTAAGGAGTACGGGTCAATAAAAGGCACCAGCGGTCGACAGCAAAAAAAGACACCCCCGCTGCTTTCTGGTATTTGCTATCCAACAAAGAAATGTCTAAAAATATCGCGACTTTCACGAGGAAAAGAACCATCACATCCTTCCAGGAGATTGTAAATAATTACAGAGCCTATCCGTTACAGTTTGCAGTTTGAATCTCTTTAATATGTTCATTAAAACTGAAGATAGTATAGTTGTAAATTTTTGTAATTTTAAGCAACAATTTTCATTATTTCTCAAATTTGTTAACTGCAATTTCTTCATAAATGTTTTCTTCGTATTCATGAATTTTTTCAAATTTTTCCCATTGTCTCTTGTATAAAAAATAATGCTCTAAACTTGACTCTTCTTAAATGTGCCTGAAATTCCTGAATTTTTTTACATTTTTCAGTCTGCGAAGTACAAAAAAATGTATTAACTTCTTTGAGCACATTTGTATAGCATACTTTGAGCTTTCAAGTGGCCATTTATTTATTACGCCAGGATTTTTTTTTGCTGAGTTTTTAAGCTTCAAAGTCAGCTGCCTACATTTTTTCGCTGATAGTAGTTGCAAATCAGGCTACGACCATAATAAAGAAAATATTCACTTTTTCGTGGTACCAAAAGATCCGGCCTAAACGTTTACAGTTAAGTTTACAGTTTGATTTAGGCAAATATATAACTAATTCATTTAATTACAAAATATCATGAAAATTTTAAACAAATGACAAATGTAGTTTATGTCAGAGGTTTTAATCTTTATATAATGCTCATTTTTAAAATTCAATATCATACTCAAGGAAATAATTTGAAAATAATGTTTTTGTGAATCAAGAGATACACTTTGAAACAGGAAGATAGTAAATATTATCGTGATCAAAATTTTGAAAGTTTTAGGTTAGAAACAATACGAATGTTCTAAAGCTTTGATGTAAATATCTTGTATTCGTCAACTGTTTATATGATTAAATGCATACTTTTACACTCTGAGAAAACTTTGATTCAAATAAAAAAATCTTCTCTTAATCTCCTTTTCTTGATTCAAAATAAAAATTTATTTATATTTCGAAAGAATCAGTAGTCAAAGAAATGTTTGAATAAATCAAAGAAATTGTTTTTCTTCGTCCCCTGGACGAAAGTACGCCTTCTATGTCGCATTTCTGTCCGGGAACAGAGGCTTTTGCGGCCTGCTACAGTTAACGCGATCTCTGCTTGGCTGCAAGATTTTTGTGACTCGCAGACGTAGCAACCTGACGTAGCAACGCTCAGTATTATGTTATTGTGTACTTAGCCTCTGAAAAATATTTATCTTGACAGGACAATGGAGAAAAGACAGCGTCGGTGTGTTCAACCTCAAAACTGATCGTTTAACGTTATTGCGATTTTTGTGCGTAAAAAGACGGTACAAAACCTCAAAAATGGTCGACTCCTGGTCTGAACGTTTTGCAGACGAGGAAGAAGTATTACACAAAAATAAAAAAGGTTTGTTATTGATACCCGCCCCGACCAGAAAAACCTCGGCTCCGCCTCGGCTGTGCAAAAGTCGGGCGGGCGACCGAATCCCATGCATCCGCTCAGCTGACCGAGAGCAGCAGCGGCGCTACGCGAGGTTGCCGGGAGCGCGTGCTAATGCAGGCCACAAAAGAAAAAGCATCCGAGCTAGCAGCCGACAACGCATTTTATTAATCAACATCAATTATTAAACGTACTTTCGGCTGGGGATGAAGAAAAATAGTATACGACACACGGCCAAAAATATTGGATGCCGTGGCGTGCATGATATGAGGCCTCGGCTTCGCCTCGGCCTTTATATCACACGTGCCCGGAAATCCAACTTTCTGGCCTTGGGTCGTAATATACTATTTATGAGTGCAATTGCGTTTGCTTTGGGCATATTTTTTTAGTATGAACAATAATTTTCAGGTTGAATACGAATTTCCTAAACTACGGAAAGGGGCTCTTCTTAAACAGTTTCCAAATTGTCCCAAATACTTGACACAAATTCCCCCGAAAAAACGCAAGTCTCCCAAGAAAAGGGATAGTAAACCACCTAAAAAATTGGAATGCAATAAACAATGCAGTGAATTGAATATTGATACAGATAAAGTAGATGAACATAATGAAACGATTAATCTGGAGCCTATTGAGCGGGCTGAAAGTAATCAGTCCAATGATATTCCAGCTTTTGTCAATCCAGACAGTAACTTGTTTTATGAAATATTTAATAATGAAAAAAGCATTGAATTTTCAATTCCCTGGGTAAGTCATAATATAACGTTTGGCAATTCCAAGATGGTTAAGTTTTCGCAGCGTACTGCGAGCTTAGTTAATGGTTTTCTTGAACCAGTTTCGGAAAAACAAGTAGTTATAAAGGAGAATTTTGAAGTATGGATTGCTAGTTTTGGGAAAGCCATTGCTTATGAGAAAATCGGAATTGATAAAAATATCTCATCTGAGCACAATCTAGGAAAAATTATAGAAGCAATTGATAAATTACAAGTTTGTAAAGAATGTGCCAATCCAGGGGAAAGCGAGAATTTTGCAAATTATTTCACACAGGGATGAGGAAGGTTTCCTGAGACATAAAGAGTGTACTTATACTGTAAATGTACAAGAACCCAAGAAGGCTGCGAATGTTTGGAAGGCTTACAGACGTGCAGCAGAAACTGTATAAAGGAAGAAACGAAAATTGGACAATACAGAAAGCATCAGAAATGTCAAAAGAATTAAACTTTTAAATTTGAGTTCAATTAAGAGCGAAAAAGTGCAGTTGATGAGGAAAAAAGTGCAACAGAATAAAGCTAACCAGTCAAGATCAATGTTAAAATAAATCATCGATGTTAAAAACAAATGGCACGAATGTGTAGTTTATTTTTCGGCCTGCTGCCCTGAAAAATGGCCTTGCTTACAACCTCCATATTTTACAGCATTTTTTCTTAAAATTAGTTCTTACAACCTAACATCCATCTACACCTACATGTTCCCTTAATTCTACAACCGCTCGCTCTTAACGCTATGCCTTCTTTGCTTCGCCTGCCACGCACGTCCCTATCTTTCACCTTGCCTCACATTGACAACCTCTGCCTCCGCGGTTACTATGTAATACTTATCTGCTAATTATTTACAATATTTAAAATTTTGCTTATATTTACTTCCTCTCTTCTTTACCATCTTTTCCTCCCCATTCCTCCTCATCCTTCCTTCTCTTCTTCTGCATCTCACCCAACACCGCCTTCACCCATGCAACCGCCCTTTTGTCCCTTCTTTCATGCAGTAATACCTCCAAGCTAATCTCATTCTTTTCCACTGCCTCGCACTCCTCCAGCCAGTGTTCCATCCTTGTATACCCCTTCCCGAAAAATTCACATATTCTCTTCTCCCCAGGAAGCCAGAACCTATTACACCCCTCCATGCAACCATATCTCATCCTCGCTATAAGCTTCTGACTCCTTTTCTCTCATTTCTCACACAAATACTGCGCTATCTCCCTTGGCAAAATCCGCCCATAATTCACTTTGAACCTTGACCCTCTTATTCTCTCCTCCCCTTCTGCCTTCTGTCTCTTCGTGAGGTTCTTCTTTACCACCTCATACACCTTTCTCTCCTCCTCATGCATTCTTTTCACTTCATCCCTCTGCAGCCCATTCCTTCTAAAATACCTTTCCCTTTCAACCTTACATCTTCCCCTCTCCTCCTCTGTTCTTCTCCCACCAACACTCTAAGCAGCTTTCTTCCCCTCTCTTCCAAACATTGTTCCTCATACTTACACGCCCGACGCCCTGTTAGAATCCCTAAACCCGTTCTCCCCGCCTCCCTCCTAACAATGTAATTAGGCTTATTCCTTGCCAACCCAAGTATCCTCTTTACATACCTCTCCTTGTCCTATTCAGCTCCTCACTTTCCTACCTGCCTCATCGCCATATTTGCCCTCCTCACTCTCTCTTTTATGTGACCATCCACTTGCCCATTTCTCCGAAACAAGAAGCCCAGGTACACAAACTCTTTCACCTCCTGCACCGACTTTCTCTTCCACTTCCATTCCCCTCCGTTATCCCTTCCACCTTCTTTCCTGAACACCATAACCTTGGACTTTTCCGCATTTAGCTCTAACCTATTCTTATCCAGGTATCGTCTCACCCTCTTCATCATCTCCTTTAAGGCCTCCTCGCTTCTTGCCAGAAACACTATGTCATCTGCATACGCGAGTCACCAAACTCTTACCCCTCCTACCCTAACTCCACCTACCACTCCGTCCTCCAGCTTACTCTCCACATCCGCGATTAAAATCGCAAAAAAGGGATAGGCTAAGCGGACACCCTTGCCTTAAACCCCTATCCATCCAGAAACCCTCCGAAATCCCCTCCCCTCCTCTTACCTTATCTTTCGTCTCTTCATATATCTCCCTTACCCTCTCGATCAGGCCTCTCTACACTCCCATCTCCTCCATCGCTTCCCACCGAAGGAAACGCGCCTTTGAGGTCTACAAAAACGCGTACATTTTCGCCCCCTTCTTCACTAACTCTCTATCCACCACGTGCTGCAGAACGTAGATATTGTCGATAGTGTTCCTACCCGCCCTAAATCCCGCCTGCGTCTCGGGCAATATTCCTTTCCCCTCGACATCTTTCCGCAGCCTCTCCGCCAACAGCATCACATTAGTAGTATTGATCGTAAAATTTCGGAAGGTTTCATGATAACAAAAGGTTTTCTTAAAAACAACCCTGACATAATTTGCATGAATGCTGATAAAGGCAATATTACATTTTGTATGAAGGAATCAGATTATATTAGGGATATGGAGGATTTACTTTCCAATCGTGATAATTTTGATTTATTTACTGAAAATCCGTTAAAACAATTAAGAAGAGACACTTTCAAGATTCTAGACAATTGGAGAAAGAATGGACTTTTAGGAAAAGATCTAAGATGGACTGATATAAATACCGAAGACACAGTTCTTGCCAGATGTTATTGTTTGAGAAAGATTCATAAAGATGGCTATCCTTTATGAATAGTTATTTCAACTATTAACACTCCCACGACATTTTTAGAACAAAACTTTAATTTGATACTTAAAGACTCCATCAATAACTGCCTGCATCTTTGTTAGATAAATACGTAATAAGGTGTCATCAACATACCGAAAGTAAAAGGGCAAAACAAAATCTAGCTTCTTGAAAGTAAAGACCTCCAAATCTTCCATAACTATTTCTGTTAAAATCCGAGAAATGACTGAAACTATGGGAGTACCAAACTTTTGCCTATAAAAAGATCCACTGAATTTAAAATAAGTTGAGTTCATAATAAAAACTATCCCTTTAATAAAATCTTTTTGACTTAATCGAGTACGTGTTTTTATATTGTCCCATCTATTTAAAATTTCCTGCTCAACTAATTCAAGGGGTATACTCGGAAACATTGCAACAACATCGAAAGAAATCATTACATGTTCATCAGGAACAGTTTTTTTAATAATAATTTTTTTGAATCCCCAGCTATTTTTAATATTGTATTTTGAAGTTTTAATGGAGTGTTTAAGTATCAAATTATTGTTTTGTTCTAAAAATGTCGTGGGAGTGTTAATAGTTGAAATAACTATTCTTAAAGGATAGCCATCTTTATGAATCTTTCTCAAACAATAACATCTGGCAAGAACTGTGTCTTCGGTATTTATATCAGTCCATCTTAGATCTTTTCCTAAAAGTCCATTCTTTCTCCAATTGTCTAGAATCTTGAAAGTGTCTCTTCTTAATTGTTTTAACGGATTTTCATTCAATAAATCAAAATTATCACGATTGGAAAGTAAATCCTCCATATCCCTAGTATAATCTGATTTCTTCATACAAAATGTAATATTGTCTTTATCAGCATTCATGCAAATTATGTCAGGGTTGTTTTTAAGAACACCTTTTGTTATCATGAAACCTTCCGAAATTTTACGATCAATACTACTAATGTGCAAACAATTCTTATCAGTAAAGTTCTTTGACAAGTGTAAAACCTTGTTTCGGAAATCTTGCTGATCTAATATTGTAATTTTATGTATACTTGATTCAACATCTTTGACTATTCCCATAATTTCTTTCGATTTACATTTTATCACATGGTTACTAAAACCTTTACCTAATCTGAGAATATCTGTCACTGATTCAGGAATTTGAATATCTGCCAAATTTACAAACCAAGGATCCCTATCTTTTTCAAAAATCTTGTGTAAATTTAAATTTTGCTCTTGAACATTAGTTTGTTGATCAATCAAAATAAAAAGTTTGTTCTCATGTTTTTTATCATTGTTTAAGAATCTTAGATTAGGGAAAATCTGATGTTTTAAAAGATCAATCATTTCAAACTCTCAATGCTGAATTTACTAATCAAGGATGTTTCAAATCATGTTAATTTTTTTAAAGTAAAAATTTCCAGAATTAGAAGTGAATTAGAAGTATGCTTACAATAAGATAAAACCATTGATCTTTGTAGCTGCAATGTTTCCAAGTATACCCCTTAAATCAGTTAAACAGGCAATTTTAAATAAATGGGACAATATCAAAACACGTATTCGATTAAGTCAAAAAGATTTTATTAAAGGGATAGTTTTTATTATGAACTCAACTTATTTTAAATTCAGTGGATCTTTTTATAGTCAAAAGTTTGGTACTGCCATAGGTTCAGTCATTTCTCCGATTTTAGCAGAAATAGTTATGGCAGATTTGGAGGTCTTTGCGTTCAAGAAGCTACATTTTGTTTTGCCCTTTTACTTTCGGCATGTTGATGACACCTTATTATGCATTCCTCTAGCAAAGTTTCAGGCAGTTATTGATGCTTTTAACAGTTTTCATACAAAACTTCAATTTGCTCATGAAATAGAGAAAAATAATAAAATCAGTTATTTGGATCTAGAAGTAATTAAAGGCCAGGATGGTAATATTGTTATCAATTGGTATAGGAAAAGTACATATTCAGGTAGAATTTTAAATTTCTTTTTGGCTCATCCTTTCCAAAACAAAATTGCAGTAATCAAAAACTTAGTTGACAGAGCTCTAGGTTTGTCCCACATTTCATTTCACAAAAAGAATTTGAATATTGTTAGGAATATCCTTTTTCTTAATCAATACCCACAAAAGTTAATTGAGAAACATATCACAATTAGAATTCAAAAAATCACAAAAACAAAGAAATTAACATTTTATCTACAGATAATCAGAAGGAATTGAGAGAATATAGTTTTTTTAATACTTTTGTTTTTCGTTTTTTTTTTTGGTCAAATTTCGAAAACTATTGAATTTATGTTAAAAAAATTTAATATTCATGCTATTTTCCGTATACCATTTAAAATGGATTCAATAATAACTTTTCGTAAAGATCCTTTAGATAAATTTGAAAAAGGTGGTGTTGTTTACAAGATCACTTGCAAGATCTGTAAGATGACTTACGTGGGACAGACTGGCAGACTTCTTAATACTAGGATGGAGGAATACAAAAGTGATGTTCGTTTGGGACGTTATTATAAGAGTTTTCTTGCTAGACATACGAGAGAGTTTGTTGATGTTGACCATGAGTTTGACTGGGATGTTGAAATTTGACATAGTGAAAGTAATAAGAGAAAGAGAGATTTCATGGAAATGCTTTATATTAAAACACAAAATAAGTTGTCTATTAATTTGAAAACTGATTTGGATAAATTGAAAAAAAGTTATTCTAGTATGATTAATTACATTTAGCAATAGGTTTTCATGAGTCTTGACTTTCTCTTACTTCTTGTTTGTTAATAACGGATTTGCTTTTGATCCACACTAAGATCTCAGGTATCGAGGTGATGGCGTCGTTGTTTCGCCGCTGTTCCCACCTGCTCTAATTTTTCTTACTTTGATAAGGGTGCTGTATGAGCACCGAAACGTTGGTAAATATTTTGAATGCTTCGATACTGTGATTTGATAATAATAAAAATACAAACGACGAAAGAAATAAAAAAGAGAAGGAAGGGGTTTTGGTTGGTTGCCTTCTCATTTTTCTTTCCTCTTTTTTATTGTTGTCCAAAGAAACACATTTTTTTTTGTTTTTAGGAATTACAAAAGGAGCATTCCGTGGTGGTTGTCCAAATTTGATCGTTGGATTTTTGTTTTATTTTCAGGAATTCTGTACATTATCTCCGAGTATTGGAGATTAAATAGGATTTTGAATTTGATTTTAATCTAATTTGAAATTCTTAAATTTTAAAAAGAAGTATGTTCTTTAAAAATCTGTTTTTAAAAACAAATACTCAAGAAAATCAATTTGTGCGAAATAATTGCACAAAAAGAGTTAAAAGAAGAGATGTGAGGGATCTCTCAAATGAAGGGAAGGATAAGGAATTGGAACGTCGAGAAGTGGGTGAAGTCATCGATTTGGAGTCAGGTACATAAAAAAAGGTTTATAAACCAACTTACAGGAAATCTGGTAAGTTGTTAGTAAATCCGAACCGGGCCGCAAAGCCAAGAGCGGGCGAGCGATGGGGTAGGATTCGGGCGATGAAGCCAAGATCCTGGAGAGTAGCGGTCGGTGTTGTCTCAGACGTGATGTCGTTGAGGATGAGGTAGCGTCGTTGGTGATAAACTCACGGAGAATTTAAGGGGTACCGCATTGCGGTGCAGGTAGCACAAGACTGACTATCGAGGACCAGGATTTGGGTATTTGAACCAGGAAGTTAGTCCTCTCCCCACTCCTGGTTCTAAGCCTGCAGGGTCGTACATTACCGGGGTGCTTGTAACTTCGTTACAACCTCCCCCCCCCCTCTGTTTGGAACGAGGTTTATTGTTTTAGCAATTCTTCTGTCTTTTTTAGTTCCTCATTAAATGTACACAAGAATTCCTCTTCCGTTAAGTCCAGTTGTATGTACGAATCATCTTCCCCATTGGTTTCCTTCCTCTCGTTTTCTGTGTTATGTGTTGTCTTCCTTCCTTTTATTTGTTCAAGTTCCTCTTTGTTGAATGACATTTTTATTATGTTTTTAAATTCTTCCTTTGTTTCGACCCAACCTCCTTTTATATATTTAGTTCTGGTCGAATTCGGAACCACGTGATGATTCTTCATTCGATTTGGTATCTCATCACAGTATGTGTAATGGATGATGTAGAGTGTCACTGGAATCATCCTTCTACAATGACGACATTCCCATCCTTTTATGCCTTCCATCTTTTTCTTCCTGAAACAAATTAAAGAAAATTCCTACCACTCAAAAAATATAAAAAACAGAACAAAATAATAATTTTCTCTTAATTCTGACTTCTATCATGTTTTAATTTAATGTAAAGTTTAAAGTCTCGCTTTTCACTAATTTTTAGCTATTAATTTTTTATTATAATCTTCTCTATTCCGATTTTACTTTAATTGACATTCTATCTTCGCCTCTTATAACGGTATTTATTTTATATTCTGATCTAATTTCTTTTTTCACAAACCAATAACCTTATTTTGTTTTCACCTTTTACGATTATTATTTAAATGAAAAATTAAGCTTTACTTAAATTCAATTTCAGTTAATTATAACTGTTGTGTCAGTTGAAGTGTTAAAATGAATAATAATGATCACTGTAGTGTCTGTGAAGGGTATCAAAGTAAGTATTCTATGGTATATGTTTTTGTTTCTGTATATGATAAGTGATATTGTCATTTTATTCTTGAGTTCTAATTATTATTTCATTTCTTTCTGAACAGAACTTCGTTTGTACACCTCCACAGGAATTTGGAGACATCTTCCCTTAACCCGTCTCTTTTGCACACTTCCAAAAATTCCTCTCGTTCTTGTTCGGCTGTATAATTTTTTTTATATCCAATGCTTTCAGCTTCTTCCTCTTCTTTTATAACTTTTAGTTCTTTTTTATTTTCCTTCAGTTGTTTCCAAACCTCCTTCGCTGTTCTTTTCTTTTCTCTTCTCTTAAGTTTTTCCTCCTCCCTCTGTTGTTTTTCTTTCTGTTCTTGTTCCAATTCCTTTGATTTTGCCTGTTTTGTTTCTTCAGTTTTCTTTTTCGCAGCTTCCTTCCTTTCTTCTCTTAATTTTTGTTGTAGTTCCAACCACCATTGGAATCCTTCCTCTCTTTTGTTCAGCCATTCTTTTTTATAATCTTCTTGTTCTTTTTCCTCCCTTTTAATGTCTTCTTGTGTCTTGAACCCTAGTCTCTCTCTTCTTCGATCTATTTCTTTTCCCCTTTTCTCTTTCTCCTCCAACGTTTCATTATGTGGGGGTTGGAGAAGGTCTACCCACTTTGAGCAAGTGCGGGTACGCACTTCTTCTCCCACAAGGACAAGAAGACAAACTCCACATTTCAACTCCCGTAATCTTGGGTCCATTTTCCTGTAAATTAAATGTTTTTTCTGTTTCTGTTGTTTTTTGTAGGTGTAAGTGTTACTGCCACTTTTGTCGTTATCAGTGGTGTTAAAATTCAAATTATCTACATGCATGCCATTCAAAAGAAAAAATTCAAATTGAAACCTATTTTTTAATATTAAACTTTTTAATATCTTTAACATTCCAATTACTTAGTGATTTTCCATTCTTTGTTCTTATTTCGTAAATTGTTGGTGAAATCTTTGCTTTAATGAAAAATGGTCCTTCAAAATTTTTATTCAATTTTTTCGCTATTCCTCCCCCCTTATTTGATAATGTTTTATTACTTTTAAGAACTTGTTCGCCAATTTCGAAACTTATCGGCCTACGTCTGAGATTGTAATATCTAGATTGCATTTCATTCGCGGTATCTACATTTTTAAGTGCATCTTCTCTAATTATTTTTAATTTTCGCATTCTATCAGCCCATTTTTCGGACTCTTGAAATTCAATTTCGCTTTTGTTACCTAAATCTTTATTCAACGCTTGGATTGGTTGGAGTTCTCTACCTAAATTTAAAAAAACTGGTGTGAAACCTGTTGAAGAATGTTTACTTGTATTTAATGCGAATTGTAAATCATCTAAATTTTCGTCCCATGTTTTATGGTCTTTCTTTAAATACGCTTTTATTGCTGTTTTAATTGACCTATTGCATCTTTCAGTTGGATTTGCTTGTGGATGATATTTTGGAGTTTTTGAATGTCTAATACCAAATGTTTTAGTTAAATTAATAATTGATTTATTTATGTATTCTTTGCCATTATCTGTAAATAAAATTCTAGGGGTTCCCCATTTTGAAATTATGCGTTTGTGAAATTCTTTTTCAACTGTCGAAGCTAATTTATTTTTAACCGGAATAATTTCTACCCATTTAGTAAACATATCAACGAAAACTAGAATATATTGTTTTCTTGACTTTGTCATCGGTAGTGGGCCCATCATATCAGATGCTACCACTGTCCACGGTTCTTCAATTATTCTTTTTCCCATTGAACCTATTTGATTATTTACTTTCGGTTTTATTCTCTTCTTATTATTATGATTCTCAATTAAAACTTGTTCTCGTAATTCTTTTGGTATCGTTAATTTCCACGGGTTGCTATCTAAATTTAAGCTTGATGTTAAAGGGTCGGGTCTATAGAAATACAATTGTTTATCGCGTATTCTCCAATTTTGGTTTTCTTCTGGCGTATTTTTAACATGTATCATTTTAGTTCTGTACCAACTATCCTCAATTCCCTTAAAATCTTTTTCCTCGGTTTCTACTATACCGGCTAAGATACTTGAAACTTTTATTTCATTTTCATTCGACCTTGATAACGCATCTGGGACATGGTTTAAACTTCCTTTTCTATACATTATTTCATAATCGTACTCTAATAATTCTAAAGCCCATCTTGCTAATCGGCCAGTTGGATTTTTTAAATTATGAAGCCATTTTAGGGCAATGTGATCTGTAATTACTTTGAAAGAATAACTCTCTAAATATGGTCTAAACTTTCTTATTGCCCAGACTGCTGCTAAACATTCTTTTTCTGAAGGAGAGTATTTACGTTCTGCTCCATTGAGACCTCTCCTTGCAAATGCTATTACAACATTTTCACCATTTAAGTTTTGCGTTAATACGGCTCCTAATCCTGTATCGCTAGCATCGGTTCCAAGTTGGAATTGACTTCCAAAATCAGGGGAGGCAAGAATTGGTGCAGTTGTTAGTAGGTATTTAATAGTCGTAATTGCCGGTTCCTTCTTGTCAGTCCATTCCCACTTTACTTCCTTTTTTAATAGCTTTTGCAGAGGTTCCATAATTTCTGCAAATTTCGGAATAAATTTTCTGTACCATGAAGCCATTCCTATCAATCTCTGAATTTGTTTAACCGTCTTTGGTCTTGGGAAATTTAAAACAGGTTCAATTTTATCTTCATCTACTTGTAAACCTTTTTCATTAACTTTAAATCCTAAATATTTTATTTCAGAACAACCAAATTCACATTTGTCCAAACCAATTGTTAATCCCGCATTTTTAATTTTATCTAACACAATTTCCAAATATTTTAAATCTTCTTCGAAATTTTTTGAAACTATAATTATGTCATCCAGATAACAAAATACATGTGTTTTTAATTCTGGTGTTATTATTTTGTCCATCAGGCGCTGGAATGTAGCAGGAGCATTTGTTAAGCCAAATGGCATTCTCTTAAACTGATACATTCCTTTGCCCGGAACAATAAAAGCTGTAATTGGTTTTGATTCTTCATTCAGCGGTATCTGGTGATATGCTGACCGAAGATCGATTTTGGACATGTATTTTGCCGACCGTAATGTGTCTAAAATTTCCGACATTATAGGAATTGGGTACAAGTCCTTCTTGGTTATTTTATTTATTTTTCTAAAATCTAAACAAAATCTATATTTTCCATTAGGCTTTTTTATCATTACAATAGGGTTCGACCAATCACTATTAGAAGGTTCTATAATTTTCTCTTCGAGAAGTTTATCTACTTCTTCCTACATAAATTCTCTTATTTTTGGTGACACATAATAATATTTTTGTTTAATTGGCTCATGTCCCTGAACATCTATTTTATGGCTAGCTAAGTGTGTCGGTTTTAATGCTGTTCCCTGATCTATTACTTTTCTTTTAATCTGGTTTTCTAATTGCACTTGCTGTGCCTCATTTAATTCTACTATTCCTTCAGAATTTTCCTCGCAAAATTCTAAGTTTTTCTTCCTTTCTATTTTTACGTGTGTAATATTATTATTTAATACCGCATTATTTTTAAAATTATACCAATTACTTTTTCTAATTGCGAATAATTTTTCTACTATCGAATCATTTTTTTCCATTGTTTTATCGATAACTGTTTCCCATTTAGAATCCTTTTCCTCCCCGGTAACAAGGAGTTCATTGGAACGCATTGGAACGTTTCAATGCGTTTTAATTGCATTTTTGTCTGAATGCTTATTAATGCGCAAGGCGCAATGAAACGCATTAAAATAAAAACTTAAAATGAACAGCATGAAAAGGCATTGGCATGAATGTGAAGTTAATGAAAGGGCATTTAATGGCATTGAAATGAAGGAAACTGAGTATATGCTACATAACGGAATTAATATTTATGCGCTTCAATGCGAAACGGTGGAATGTACGAAATAATAATTTACAAAAGTACGTATTTTTAACCTTTTATTTCAAAACACATCGTATTATAATGCTTCTTGTTTCATCGTACATAAATTGTTATATTTTTGTACTGAACGAAGATTGTGATGCTAAAAATTAATTTCAACAAACTAAGATGGATATTATTTTTGGCATTTCAACATAATACTTTCTATTTCATAGTACAGACATTATTGTACTGAACGAACGAAGAAAGATTTAAATACTTGAAACTAATCTAAACAAACATCACTCGATTTTTGGTATAGAGTTACAATTAGAGAGCCGATTAGAGCCACTATGAAGTTAGCTGTCGAGCGCTGCTCGGCTCTCACATAGGAAAAAAGAGCTGAACGTAATGGCTTGTTTTTTTGCTTAAGAATGAAAAATTAATAATTAATAATTAGCTATTTTATTATGATTTTATCAATTGCAAATTTGAAAGAATCCAAAATTACGTGAAATTTGAGAACATAATTTTAACTTAAATGATTTTTTTTCTTACGAATGAAGAATAAAGACTAATTAAGAAAAATAATAAATAATTAGATATTCCATTGAGATTTTATTGATAACAATTCACACAAATTCAAAGTGAAATATTGTACATGAAAAAAATCTCTGCAAAAAATGTAGGAATGTGATACACAAAATAAATGGAGAAAATTATTTTAAACATTATTGACACTATCAATTTCTTCATCTTCCAGTTCATTGTCACCAAAAACTGTTGCTGGTGAACAATTGGAACAATTCATGCCGTTGCATTCGGAACAGGCTTGTGTACAGAAAAGTCCACTTTTCCTGCATCCACAATTTCCTCCACAACCTGATTTGCATTTGCAAAAAATAATGTTCAGCAAATTATCGGGGGCTGGTTGTTTATTCATGGAGTTTGGCCTTAAAAATTGTCCCAATTTCCATCCCCATTCTGTTGGCAACAAATTATTACCTTGTGATATTTGTAATTAAACCTTTTTCAGGTGCTCCAGAGCTGCACATTCTGTGCACGGCAAATTTGATAATAGTACATGAGTGTATTTCTCCGTAGCTGTGGTAAAACATTGATACCTGTACTGATTCCAATCGATCACAGACAGAGAAAAAATTGTTTCATTGTTTGAACAAATTAAAATTGTTTAAATAATTCCCAAATATGTATTATCATTTATATTTTATATTGATATATAATATCATTTATGACGACACAGAGTAACGTTTCACGATTTGCGGGAGCAATAATGCTGTTTAAACAAATTATAATTGTTTAAATTGTGAATTGTTTTCTTCAGCCTGCTTCAGTCCTGTGACATCCTCATTTTCTCACTTACGCCCTTGTACCGTGTCTGGGACATTTCGCCCGCCATGAATTTTGAAATAATTCATAAATAATGAATCTCGTACTTATTTTTTATTATTTTCATTGGAATATATTATTATTGCAATATATTTACCTTGTATTGTAAATCCATTATCTGTCATTATCGCAGCGAGTGGGAAATCGTGTCATTACTTTCAAGATTCACTGAGTGCTCGATACTTTAAAAATATATAAAGAATATTTACAAATTGTTATTTTCAAATATTATACGTGAAAAATAATTTATGGTATATGGTATAGTATGTATAAACAGTATATGTACCTTGTATTGCACTTCAATTATTTCCTTAGGAGCAACTTGCACATCTCAGCATCACTGTTCACTCTTTTCAAACACAATACACAAACTTACAAAATTATGTAAGGAAATTATTTGATATAGACTTTCAAAAAGTTACACTGATAGTACTTATTATGCCTTCCGAAAGGCAGCCAAACAGGAACTAAACTTTTCCAGGGTCGAAAACATGGTTTTCGTATACCTGAGCGAGAGCGCTATACCTAAGCGCGCGGAACACCTGCCCATTTTCCACTTTTCCGCCACTTTCTCCATAAAATTTCCTTCCCAACGAAGGTCCTATACATTATACTATAATATAAGCTATTTCGATACTCATTTCTGAACATTATCTCGTACATAAACGATATTTCTTTACAGAAAATTTCCTAATTAACGTAAACCTGAAAATATCTTAAATAAACAATTTCCGGGAATTTTAAACATGTAAACATTTCATTATTTTACATGTTTAGTATGTAAATAAAAAATCAAGCAAATCCGAACTTTTTCGGTCCAATGCAAGATAAATACCTAACGTGCCTCCACTAATAGAGCCAGAACCTATTAAAACCCTCCATGCACCCACATCTCATCCTCGCTATAAGCTCCTGACTTCCTTTCTCTCCTTTCTGACACAAATATTGCGCTCTCGCCATTGGCATAATCCACACATAGTTCCCGTTAAACCTTGACTCTCTTATTCTCTCTTCCCCTGCTGTCTTCTCTCTCCATGCCGTTTTTCTTAACCAACTCATTTACCTTCCTTCCTTCCTCGTGTATCCTTCTCACTTCATCCATCTGCAGTCCATTCGTTCTAAAATACATTTCCCTTTCAACCTCCATCTTACCACCCCCTCTCCGTTTCTCCTTCTCCCACCAACACTCCCTAACCAGCTTACTTCCTCCTTCTTCCAAAAATTTCTCCTCATATTTACACGTCTACTTTTATTTTCCGATATCCTACCTTCGCCGATCTCCCTTCACTCCTTTCGCTGCTAGCCCTGTCGCTCAGCATTCTCTGTACATCCTTTTCCTTTCTCGTCAAATCGTGATCGATGAAAACTCCCTTATCCTTTATCCTACTCTTATTTCGCATTACCCCCAACTTTTCTTCCACGCTCTCCAACTCCACAACCGCTACTTGCTTCTCCTTTTTCCCCTCCAACTTAACTTACCCTACCATGCCTTTAACCCACCATATGCTCTGTAGCAAAGCTTCCACGCCCTCCCTTTCTTCCCCGCTCTTTAGCTTCAACCCTCTTATCGCAATATTATTTCTCCTGCCTGCCTTCTTTTTTCTCTCCATTCTCAACTCCATTGCCCTTATTCTTTCCCTATCCGCCCTCTCCTCCTTTTCATTCCTACGCTCTCCCACTTTCTCTTCTATCATATTCTCTACCTTCTCCCAAATACCTTTAATCTTGCCCCCCCCGTCTCCTACTTCCATTTCCGACCTGCCCTCCACCTTCTCAACCCTTTTTCCGTCCCTTTCTTCCACACCCTAATATCCTCTTCCATCTGCTTTATTTTAACTTCTTTTTCTTTTGTTTCCCTCTCTAACCCTTCTACTCTCTCCCTCAGCTCTTTCACCTCCTTCTTTCATTTCTCATCTCTGATTCTCAAGTCCTCCCTCATGCCCTTTATCTGCTCCTTAGTCCCCCTTACGACATCCCTCAGCCCCCTGATCTCGCCTAATAGCATCCCGAGAGCCTCCTTCTCCGACTTTAACTTCATTTAGGGGGGGGGGGGGGCCTACGTGTTCTCCCGCTTTTTTTAAACGCTCTCTCTACCTCCCCGACGCGCCACTTGACACCGGACCACGCGCTGTTGGTCGTCGTGGCACCTGGAAAATTGCCTCCCCGTCAATTTCACTACCAGCACTGCCAGCACTCTCACTGCCCACCTCCCGCTCTGCCGCCGGTAACTGGGACCTCTGCATGCAGTACCCTCCGCAACCGACAGATGTCTCTGAAGAATGCTGCCGTCTATCGCCGCGAAAGTTTCCCTTTATTTCCGATGCAGATACAAACGTCTTATCCGACAGATTTGATCCTCCAAACTGTCGGCGAGGAACAAAATATCTGCAACGAACATGCTTGCCGTCCCGGTAGTACTCTATTCATTTAGAGTTGTTCCATGGACGAAGGACGAGCTCAAATCCCTCGAAATCGGGTCACGAAAGGTTATGCGCATGAACCTTAAGTCTTCCGTTCCGCGACTTCACATCTGATGCCGTCAACAGGATCATTCTTTGCACAGCACATACAATCGCAAATGGAAGAGACCTTCTTCTTAAAATTGAAAGAAAGCCCACGAAAAGAACTTCCGCGAAAAGCTCCCCGACAAGAGGATGCATGGCATCTTCCACGGAAATGTGAAGGATCAGCCGATGTCGTATGAGCTAACATTTGCTTTCCTTAAATCACCCGTATTGAAGTCGGGCACGCAGGGTTTCATTTAGAACACATACTATCTAGTTGTCCAACTCATGCAGGAAAGAAGTATATCCAAAGGCAAAATGCGGCACTAAGAGTGCTTTATTCCCATCTCTGCCACTCTTACGGCATTAGCCCTAATACCTCTCCACCAGACGCTCCTAGGGAAATAAATTCAATTGTCGAAACTAGAGGCCTGAAATAGGTATCCTTGACTTCGAGAAAAGAACAATGCTCGTTATGGAATGTTTGGCACCGGTAGATAAGAACGTCGCAGCCAAGGAGAATGAAAAGAAAGAGAGGTATGAAGAACTTATAAGGGAGATGCGACTGTTGTACCCGGAATATTCTGTTCAGTTAGTCGTCCTGATCATCGGTGCTCTTGGATGTGCTAAGCTTTAACTGGATAATAGCCTGAAAAGAATCCCTACGTGTGAACGAAATGCTAAGACACTTGTGGGGAAAATAGAAAAGGCGGTCGTCTTTGGGTCACTCCGTGTTTTTAAATTTAAGAATTTTAAATTAGACTAAAATCAAATTGAAAATCCGATTTAACGTCCAATACTCTAGTTAATGTATAGAATTCCTGAAAATAAAACAAGAATCTAACGATCAAATTTGGACAAACTCCACAAATTGCTCCTATTGCAATTCCTAAAAACAAACAAAATTTGTTTCTTTGGACAAAAATAAAAAAGAGGAAAGAAAAATGAGAAGGCAACCAACCAAATCCCCTTCCTTCTCTTTTTTATTTCTTTCGTCTTTTGTATTTTTATTATTATCAAATCACAATATGAAAGCATTTAAAATATTTACCAACGCTTCGGTGGTCATACAGCACCATTATCAAGGTAAGAAAAATTAGAGCAGGTGGGAACAGCGGCGAAACAACGACGCTATCACCTCGATACCTGAGATCCAAGTATGGGTCAAAAGCAAATCCGTTATAAACAAACAAGAAATAAGAGAAAGTCAAGACTCATGAAAACCTATTGCTTAATGTCATTAATCATACTAGAATAACTTTTGTTTACTTTATCCAAATCAGTTTTCAAATTAATCGACAACTTATTTTGCTTTTTAGTATAAAGCATTTCCATGAATTCTCTCTTTCTCGCATTACTTTCACTATGTAAAATTTCAACATTATCCCAGCCAAACTCATAGTCAACATCAATAAACCCTCTCGTATGTCTAGTAAGAACACTCTTATAACAACTTCCCGAACGAACAACACTTTTGTTTTCCTCCATCCTAGTATTAAGAAGTCTGCCAGTCTGTCCCGCGTAAGTCATCTTACAGATCTTGCAAGTGATCTTGTAAACAACACCACCTTTTTCAAATTTATCTAAAGGATCTTTACAAAAAGTTATTATTGAATCCATTTGAAATGATATACGGAAAATAGTATGAACATTCAATTTTTTAACATAAATTCAATAGTTTTCGAAATTTGACCAAAAAACGAAGAACAAAAGTATTAAAAGAACTATATTCTCGCAATTCCTTTTGATTATCTGTAGATAAAATGTTACTTTGTTTGTTTTTGATTTTTTGAATTCTAATTGTGATATGTTGCTCAATTAACTTTTGTGGATAATGATTAAGAAAAAGGAATTCCTAATAATATTCAAATTCTCTTTGTGAAATGAAATGTGGGACAAATCTAGAGCTCTGTCAACTAAGTTTTTGATTACTTGTAACAGAATTGTTACCATAACGCGGGACTCGGTACCGCCCTGCACTCCGCACAACGGTGCATTCCGTAGCAGTCCGAATCCAACCGTGCTCGGGAAGACTGATCGCTCGCTAGTGTCATACTTTTGCACCACAAGTGCTTAGGAACGTCCCGGCCGTTCTCGGGCCACCAAGAAACCGAACCGCCGTCCAGCCGCCGTCGCAACCCCAAGGGAAGATTGACCGTGGTCACCACTGGCCTCACCAGGACCACACTCATCCTCGGGCAATCCGCCCAACAAAAACCAACCTCCGGAACGTCGCCACGAACTACCTGGTCCGGACGACCACTGCAAGTCAATAAATATCTTATTGTCTCCTAATTTGGTCTCCAATTTATTGTGTTCTAGCCTCTTCTCGGTGATACAGATCCCGATTTCCCTCCTCGGCATTACACCCGTAATACCTGGCGCCCAACCTAAAAACCCACATCTTTCCTATCTTAAAATTCAAACCTGTCGAGAAAAATGAACACAATGCAAAATTTAGACCCTATTTTTGACTTCAACTCACGGACTCTTAACCTACTAAGACTTTTTGCATGCTAATTGATCTTTATGCCTTGCCATTTGCCTAATTTATTCGCAATTATTATGACAATTCTTATTTATATTGTATCACATGATTTCTATGTGTACCTGTAATATATATGAATTTCAGAAACAATAAAGATGACAGTTCCGCGCATTTCTTGGACGAATTAAAAAGATTCAAAAGGGGTTACAAAATAAACGACCGTGACATTTTAGAAAATTTAGTTGCACTACTAATTGAAGACGCAAAAGACTGGTGCGAAATAAATGCAAATTCCTGGAGACGCTTATCAGACTTCACGTAAGATTTTTAAAACGCGTATATCGACGAAAGGTTTGCGGAAGAAATAAAACAAAAATTAAATTCTGTAACCAAAAAAGAAACCAAGACATCCACTCTTATTTAACGGAAATTAGACAACTTTTTACCAAACTGTATCCAAGAAAAAACCGCAAATGGGAATTACGTCGAACCTATAAAAACCTTAGAATTGAATATAAAATGTACATTAAACGAAACGATTTTGAAACTTTTGAGCAATTCGAGGACAAGTTTGACCAATTAATGAACCTAAAATTAATGATAAAAATGAACAAAAGTCTAATAACCGCAACGGGGATAAAAAAAATCCAGAAAATATTAAAGATGATAAAGAGGAAAATAATATTGGTAAAAATAATAACAAAAGCGGATATCAAAATCAAAATTACCAGGGTAGAAAACAATACAAAAATCGATTTCCATTTTCACCATTTGGATTTCCATTCCTACATTTCACAAAACAATATCAACAAAATTTCAGACCCAGATTCCCACCTAGATTCATATAAAATAGACCCAGCCACCGTTATAACCCTTACTACCAAATGTTACCTATGTTCAAGGAAATGAAGTTAGGCCAGCATCAGAGTCAAAGTAACTCTATGATCGAGTTCCCCACAGAAAAAGCGGAAAGTAATTCAGGTGATAATAACAATATACAAAATTCCCAAAAATGAAATTTCGGGAATAAAATTCAAAAACGGGACAACGCCGACAAAAAAGCATCTAATAAACCAGGTTCAAACTCAGAGAAAAAACAGAATAATAACACAAACGCGAACAAAACACAAATAATTTAAATTGTTATCATTGTGGTTTAACGGGCCATTTTAAAAGAGAATGTCCTTATTACGTGTATAATCAGGGAAACTGGAACATGCACTTCGAACTTTGCCTTGCCCCGAAGGTGACCGTGCAACGTATCTAAGAAGGACTTATACTCTCGAGTGCCGATGAAATAGCTATCTTAAAACTACACTGAAGTTAAATTGTTAATAAAAACACTGAATTTAAACGGAAGTGGCAATCCCACCGCTGCCATCAAATCAGCTGTCACGTCCCGAGCAATAGACGAGGGTAGTATGGAAAATAGGAAAAGAGAGAGACCAGTGTGCTGATTATCTCAGGCTGGTAAGACCTGACCAATTATTTGTTTGTGGGTTTGTGTGTCACTTATCAGCCCTACGCGGACTGTGTCAGAGTGCAGTGTTAAAAATGAGTAACAGGTGGTTGCTTATATAATTGTTTTATTATAAGGAGTAAGAACAGAGTTAAAAGTTACATAAAACAAAACTTACATATACCTTTTGATGCTTGAAAGGGCAAGAGAGTGAGTTGTTTTGTCGGTTGGATCTCCTTTTTTATTGTAAAACACCGACGGAGTTTTACTGGATGATAAATTGATCAACTTGAAAGTAATTCAATTATGAGTCCTTTCACGAACGTTAACTCCGCGGACTGTATTCGCAAAGTTACTCTGCAACGACCGAAAGTTTCAGCCGAAGGGACTTAGTTCAAGACCGGAACACATTAACTATTTTGAATTGAACTTGAAAGTACGCGACTTATTCAGAGTGTTAACGGTCACAATGAGATAGAAGTCGCAACTTTGTCAAAGCGATTCGTTAATCGTAGATCGAAGTGAACAGTATGACTGCCGAGAACGTAAGACAATTGACAGGGATGTCGCTGGGGTTTATATATGATGGGTTCTCCATGCTAGGGATACGGGCGATGAATACGCGCCGAAAGTCACGTTCGAACTTTTGAAATCGGCAAGTATTCAACTTTTGAAATCGGCACGTTTCTAACTTTTGAAATCAGCACGTTTCTGCTGATACTCTCGGTTGTCGACTTCCGCATCTCTTGCTCTTTCAGGAATATGAATTCTACTACTAACTTAATTATGTGTAATGTGTTTAGTCAGACAATTTTTGGTTACCGTGTGACTGACTATATACATACTCATTTCACTAGTGTTACGTTGTACATTGTTAGATAACTGATGTGTTACATATGGCATTAATTATTGTATTAGTTTAAACATATGTATCTACTAATAGTCTACATCTATATATTCGGTTCCTTCGTTATTATTTAACATATTAGGATTAACAGTACATATGGTAATGGTGTAAGTATGATTATCCTATATCGGTAACATTTGTAAGTAACATCTTTCTGTTACCGATATTTCATCTCCTCATGGTAAGTGCCTCGGTTTATCATACGCTCGTGACGTTACCGACCGCGGATCATTTATCGCTGGCCGCTATGCATCAAGCGTCGCGATTAACCACATAAGTAATTACCATAAGTAGCTGATCTGCTCTACTAATCGTTAGAAGTTACGTAAAGTTTTTAAAATTTTAACCGGGACGTAACAGGTACAAAAGTTTCATTGTATAGTTTAAAGTGTTTAAACGGATTAGGAAAGGATCCCCGCCCATCATCGTGTATCTATTTATGGACTCTCTCCGCCTTTTAGGGACGAATCTCTTCTAGTTTTTGCTAATTATCTTATTGATATTGAACTTCAAAATGTTCCATTTTTGAATGATCCATTCTTGACTCTATGAAGAACAACTGTTGTAATTCTTAACTAAAAGAACCAACATTTATGGCCCAAATTGAGCTCCTGAAAATCATCATTTTTGGCCTTTTTAGTCAAAAACCATCATTTTTGTAGATCAAAAAATAACACTTCTAATTATTTTTTTAATAAACACATTTTTTGAGGTCTATTCTTATAGCCTGAATATTAAATGTCCAAAATTTCATTATTTTATGACAAAAATTTATATGTATTAGATGGTCAAAATTCGAAAATACGTTATTTTGGACCACCCTAGTCACCCTATCCTGGTATATCCGCGACCTACTTTGACTTGTCTCGTTATGTAACACGGATAGAATCTTAATCCGTGCCAATCATTACTTATTCTCTAATCCGTCTCCACAATACAAAATAGAAAAATTATGAATTGAAACGGTTAGACAATATATTTATATTTCCTATCCGTTTCAATACATAATTTTCTATCCGGCAACGTATTCTTTTCCATCCGCGACCTACTTAGACTTTCCTTGTTATCAAGCACGGATACTATACTTATCCATGCCAGTCAATGCTTATCCTCATGAATCTTTTCTCCACAGAACGAATTGGCTATCCGTTCTAATCCATAATGTTCTATCCGTCAGCCTATCCTTATCTATCCGCGACCTACTTGATTTTTCTCATTATGCAACACGGATAGAATCTTAATCCGTGCCAATCATTACTTATCCTCTTTAATCCGTCCCAGCAAAATATGTTTCCTATCCGTTCGAATCCATAATTTTTTCTATCCGTCACCCTATCCTTTTCTTTTCGCGACCTACTTTGACATTCCTTGTTAACTATCACAGATAGAATACTCATCCATGACAGTCAATATTTATTCTCATGAATCTTTTCTCCACAGAAAGAATTGGCTCTCCATTCTAATCCATAATTTTCTATCTGTCACCCTATCTTTGTCTATCTGCAGATAGAATCTTAATCCGTGCCAATCATTTCTTATCATCTTCAATGCTTTCACCACAAGATGTATTGCCTATCTGTTCAAATCCATAATTTTCTATCCGTCACTGTATTCCTTTCTATCCGCGTACAACTTTGATTTTATCTCGTCACCTATCACGGATTGAAAAGGTATCCGTGACCTATTTCCTTGTCTGTCTGCAAACTACTTTGATTTTTATCATTATGTAACACTGATAGAATATTAATCCGTGCCAACTTATTGACTGCCCCTTATAATTCGTGATTTTATATCAAATACGAATTAGCATTATAGTTTTAACTGCAGATACATACGGATGGAATATTTTTTATTCAAACAGATACGCAAGGATAGAATAATATTAGTTCAATACAGATTCAAAATGATAGACGCGGATGGAGTATTATTAGTTGAAGACTGATTGAAACGGATAGATATAGTCATTTTTTTCTACTTGAAGACGGCTTTAAACGGATAGCTTTGGATAGATTATTTTTAGTTGAAGATGGATTAAAAAGGATACATAAGGATAGAATATTTTTCGTTGAAAACGGATCAAAACGGATAAATAGGATACCATCTCACGGATAGATAAGAATAAAAAAGTTCGGACTGAAACGGATGGGGGCGGATTAAATTCCACTTCACGTATTGAAAATTATTCAAATGGATAAAGATTTAAAAATCTAACAAAGGATAGAACATGATTGAAAAAGAGTGAAAAGTGCTCATTCAAACGGATAAAAAATGTCTATCCGTTTGAATCTGCTAATTCCTATCCGTTTGAAACCGTTTACTTGCAGCATGGTCGGTACATCGAGACATTGACATCACCAATATTGGATGAGAATATAGACTGCCAACTGCAGAGACTTGATGTTCTTACTGCTAGACTGCGTCGGTACAAGAAAAGTAGTGCAAGAAGGAAACAAAATCGAAACTTTCAAGCAGAAGAAAGAAGGTTCTATTGTGAACTGAGTGTAAAGCGAAATAACCAGCAAGACACCGAAGTCACTCAATTGGAAGACATGACTAACTACTGGTCAGGTGTTTGGGGAAGAACTAACAGAAGCATCACAGCTTCAGATGTTTCAACGGTTTTGAAAAGGGCAAGTAACTGGAAAGCTCCAGGTCCGGACATGGTGCACAACTTCTGTTACCAGTACCTGACAAGTGTGCATCCTGCGTTTGCAAGGTGTTTTCAGAAGATCATTGAACACCCAGATCTGATGCCAAGCTCAAAATCCATCTGAATTTTGACCGATAGCCTACCTTCCAACAAATTAGAAATGCCTTACAGCTATCATTGCAGATAAAATATATTCTCACTGCGACGAGGATGACATTCTAACAGAAGAACAGAAAGGATGTTGTAAAAACTCGCGGGGCAGCAAATATCTAGTCACCATAGACGCTGTTGCCATGACGCAAGCTCGTAAACATCAAAGAAACTCGCACACGACATACATTGACTACAAGTAAGTACCACATGACTATTTTCTTCAAGTCTTAAAAATATACAAAATCTGCCCACGCATCATCGACTTTCTAGGTCGTGTGATGATGCTTTTGGGTACAAGAATCAAGTATTTTGATCATGGACCACCAAGGATAACTAGATCAATACGCATTACGACGGGTATCTTTCAGGGAGACTGATTTAGTGCACTGTGGTTCTGTTTAGCGTTGAGTCCACTGAGCAAAACACTAAATAGCATGTCTCATTGGTTCCTAATACATGATAACGAGGATGGTCATCAAGTGACCCATCTGCTATACATGGAGGACCTGAAGCTATACGCTACTTCGGAGCAGAAACTGCAGCAAGTGATCGATGTCACCAAGCAGTTTGCCAATGATATCCACATGGAGTTCGAACTAGATAAATGCAGAACAGTGTGTGAACAATGATAGCGGCTAAACTCGCCTTCTGTGACCATCCAGCGTACACGGCAGATGACTGTGATGAACACATTTTTAATTTCTGACCTTTTTTGTGTATGTGTATATCCGTGTGCGTGTGTGAAGTTGTGTTTGTCTCTCGCCGTTTAATGTGAAAAAAATTTTGAATCGTTAGTCTCAGTCGTTGGCCTTGAAACTATCGTTTCTAAGAAAGATGGATCCCTATAAATGGGCTCTCCAGTATGAATGTTGGATTCATATAGGGCTCTTCAGGATGAATGTTGGGATCCCTATAAACGGGCTCTCTAGTATGAATGTTGGATCCCTATAAACAAGCTCTTCAGGATGAATGTTGGAACCCTATAAACGGGCTCTCCAGGATGAACGTTGGATCTCTACAGGGCTCTCCAGTGTGATTGTCGGATCCCTATAGACGGGCTCTCCAATGTGTATACTCGTGAATTATGACGAATGCGCAAGCAGAATATAGAGTTCCGAAACAACGACTGACACCAACGAATCCAGTAATCACTTGCCGCGTTTCGCTACAGTGTTTAGTAGCGAAGTACCAGTTCATGAGTACCTGGGGGTGGCAGCTGGGCCAACATAATAATAATAATAAGTACTACTAAGTTCTTCGCTTCTCCGACTAAATGGTAAGATGGATAAATGTCAGCATTTCTTTGTTCCGCCTGTAAATGAACGGTATGATATTGAAATTTTGATAATTTGACATCGTCTATTAAAGCTAAAGCTTCTTCTGGAAAGTAGGATTTTATTTTATTTTTACCTAAATTTTCAGTAACTTCGAAATCATAAGTAGAAGTACGCAATAGAGTTACTGTAATGTACGCTAAAGTTTTTCTTCCTGTATTTCTTAATATTCGAAGAAACACTTCTTGAATTTCCATAGCCGCATGACTATCTTCGATCAAAATTAATTTGCACCTCTTTGTTGCAATTGATGCTTCTTTAAAATCAACGTCAGTACTTTTTCTTCCTGGATTTTGTTTTTGTTTTGAAAAATATACATTAAATTCAGAATTTAACCAATATGCGAATTTATCCGGTTTTCAAATAATTGATCAGACTTTGTAAGTCATTACTGTCGTTTGCTATTAAAAAGTCCTAAAGTAAATACCTTCTTGGATACTTTAAACGAGTCCATTTTTATGATTAGGAGTAAGCAGTAACTTTTTATTACTATTCTTTAAAAAATAATAAATAGTAATAACTATGATTCAATAATAATAATGAAAATACTACAAACCGGCATATAATGTAGCCAAAGCTACAAAATGATTATCTCTCTTGTGAGAAATAAAACGCAACGTTCACAAAGGAAACCCAGATTAATTTGTTTTATATTTCAAAAAAGCAGCATGAACTTGTCCTATTCAAAAACAGGCATGCAAAAAATGGCACCGTAAAAAAAAGACATATCTGCTTTTTACAGTGAACCAACAGTTTTGGCTGGTATTGCACAATAATTCGTGAAGAGTGAATTTACTAAACTTGAACACTATTGACTTTAAACAATTAAAAATAAGGCATTACAAGTATGTTACTATTTATTATAATTTATTCTAATTTATTAATAAAAATTAATAATTTAAAGCCTTTTATCAAGTTGCCGAACAATCATTTATTATAATTTTTATTTTGTCGAATTGTCAACTCACATAACCTCTATTTGTCCTAACTACCAATTATCATAATTTCTATTACACCGAATTCTCATATCGTCACCCTAGAGTTATACTACGCCATGTCCACTTTTTGAAATTTTTGAACTATTATTATTTTTAGACTCGGTAAGGGTTAAACTTTATTTTTTAATAAATTTTTCCCTGAAATTTATTTCCTCAGCTTTTATAATTATTAATTAAAATAGTGACGTTAATTAAAAGTTAGAATTATATCACGCCATGTCCTCTTTTTCATTGCTATAAGTGAAAAATGCCATCTTCGTAGTGCATATTTTATATGGATAACCTAAGTCCAATTTGAGAAATAACAATTTTCATAAATATATTTAACCTTAAAAGTAACCATCGGAATATTACTCAAAAGTCAATAATTTGCGAATAACTAATTTAATTCGAGGTATGTAACACATCAGAATAATGTAAACTATCATTCTGTTAAACTTTTTACTTAAGAATTTCATTATAAATAGTTCATTTATAAATATTTTGTGGATATGGCGTACTATAATTCTGAGGAAAAATGAATTTTTTGAATCTCATATTACGCCATGTCCAAAACCAATTTTCCACATCAGCTAAAATACATTCATAATAGTATTAAAAGTTGTGCTAATATGTTCTTGATCATGCATTATTTTTTACCGATAAACTCATTTCGACATTTGAAGAGTATATTATTGTTAAACTTTGAACCCCAAATTCTCAGTTTGACAGTTGAGGGACATGGCGTACTATAACTTTAGGGCGACGATATGGCATAATTTTCGTATTTTCGAATTTTTATTCACCATAATATTTATTTATCCTAATTTTAATTTACTCTAATTTTTGTTTTTCCGAATTTGCATTCGACATAAATGTCATTTTCCGAATTTCCACATAACCTAATATTCACTTGGACGAATTTCTATTTGTCATATTTTACATTTATCCGAATTATCATTTGTCATTTTCCCGAATTTTCATTTATCCTGATGTCTAGGTATCCGAACTGGTATGCGCCATAATTTCCATGTCACAGAAATTTCATTTGTCCTACCCGACTTCCGTTCAGTTTCGAAGTAGTTGTTTTTCCCATCTAGATGTATTTAGTCTGGCCGGTAACTCAGGTGAAGATGGCGCTGTGAAACACTTCCTACGATACCAAATACATTAGGCGTGAAATTCAAATGAGGGCTTTTTTAGACATGCATAATCAAAATGCAGCTAATGTGTACGGTCGGTAACATGTCCCTAAACATTAATTCGCAAACATTCGCGGGAAATTGATGCAAAACACATTAGCTGCATTTTGATTATGCATTTATAAACAGAGACCTCATTTGAATTTCGCGTCTAATGTATTTGGTATCGTAAGAAGTGTTTCACAGCGCCATCTTCACCTGACTTACCGGCCAGACTAAATAAATCTAGATGGGAAACAACTACTTCGAAACTGAACGGAAGTCTGGTAGGACAAATGAATTTTCTGTGACATGAAAATTATGGCGCATCCCAGTTCGGATACCTAGACATTAGGATAAATGAAAATTCGGGAAAATGAAATGTATGACAAATGATAATTCGGATAAATGTAAAATATCACAAATAGAAATTCGTCCAAGTGAACATGAGGTTATGTGGAAATTCTGAAAAATGACACTTATGTCGTATACAAATTCGGAAAAACAAAAATTAGATTAAATTAAAATTAGGATAAATCAATATTATGGTGAATAAAAATTCGAAAATACGTAAATTATGCCATATGAGAATTCGGCATAATAGAAATTATCATAATTGGTAGTTAGGACAAATAGAGGTTATGTGAGTTGACAATTCGACAAAATAAAAACTATAATAAATGATTGTTCGGCAACTTGATTTTCGGTCAAATGAAACTTAGGTAATATGGAATTTGGGGTATATTCATGCGCCTCAAAAATATCTCCACATAAGTATAAGTGGTGAAAAAACATCTTATTTCCATAGAATATTTTTTTTTGAATATTTTGTTTGTAAAAGTCACAGTTTTATATTATTATTTAATAATAATATGAATTAAGAATTATTGATGTTACTTAATATTGTTAATAACAATAATAATTTCGAGTGAATGCCACACTTTCTTGATGAATTATAACCACTTAGATGGCTACAACATGATTTAGCAGAAAAAATAATTTTTTCTGATGGAAAAGGCTAAATTTTTCAATTTGCTTATAATATTGTTATTAAAAATAGACTAGATTAGATTAGACTAGATTTGGACGTGGGGTCTTGAGCCTAACATTTTTGCATTGCTCTACTCCGCTGTCTTTGAATCAAGACTCCTATGGGGACGGCGATTTGTCAAGCTCAGCTTAGAGGGCAGCACCGTGAGTGGAGATATACCTTGTACGCAGGCACAAGGCATTATCTACAGTTTCCTTCGTTTTTTATTATTTGGAAAGCGATTTGCTTCTTTATTTTTACACCCAATTGCCGCATGCACACCCGACATTTCGAAAATAGTGCTTTATGCTAACACCTCAACGCTGCGTTAGGAAGGACTGATATAATTCGAATAGCAGACGTTCCCACCGTTTGAACCGTCATCTTGTGTATCTCCACGCGCACTAGCGACCCTAGAGGCCACAAGTGTCAGTCGCCGTGCCCATATACGGCCTTGGTCTGTTGGCCACGGATGAAACTTAAAACGATGCAGGACGATGCACACTGCAAATTCTAGAAATGAATCAAGATAAAATAAAAAAATACTTTAACTTCAAGGGGGTTAGGAATCCTGCTTGGGCGACATGCTACTGTTTTTCAGGCGGATGTCCTGGCCGTCCTTCGCTGTGCTGAGACATTATTAGAAGAAAACGCTGCTGGCAGGCAGATTACAATCTGCTCGGACAGCCCAGCGACATGAAATGCAGCTGGAAACAAGACATAACTTCACAGCTGGTTTGGGAATGCAGAAATGCATTAAACCAACTTGCAGAAAAGAACAACGTGGCTCTCATACGGGTTCCTGGTCACACAGGGATCAAGGGCAACAAGGCGGACCAGTTGGCAAAAGATACCGGCACTATCGTCTTGCTGCATCGGGATGGCCATCAAAAGCTGGATCCGGACGAAGCACCGGGAATACCGGGAAAAACCCCAGGGTTGCCGATAGGCGAAAGCCATCCTGGGCTATACGTACAGGATGAACGACCCCACGACAGAGTGCAGGAAATGTGGCAGGGATGATGAAACATTCCTGCATGTGTTATGCCAGTGTCTGGCATTAGCTGGGCCTCAGGCCACAAACCTTTGGGATCCATTTCATGGAACCTAAGGAAATTACAATGCGATCAGTGGTTGAGATACTGGGCTTCACCAAGACGTCTGGTGCCAACTACTAAGAGCGAATAGCTAAGGGTGTGGCACAATAGGCTTTATAACTTGAGCACCATGGGGCTGCATCCAGGCTCCCCACCCGCATATAAACTAAACTAACCTGCAAAACAAAATTAGTTTTTGTATTCAGAAGAAAGATTTCTGGAATGTACGTTTTAACACAAAAATTTCAACGTAAGAATCGTCAAAATCCGTTTAGCCGTTCACGAGAAAAATGTTGATCCTGTTGTAACATTAAATTTCCATTGTTAATAACTTTTGCAAAAAATTTTGTTTGCGACCAAAACCTGAGGAAATCTTTTTTAAAATAAGGGCTATTAAAAAATTCATTTTACAGCGAAAAAAAAACGACTTTCGATTTATGGTGGCTTACTTGAGATAATTAGACCTAAACTAAAATGCAAAAGCTAATAAAAAAAACTGGTAAGCAGAAAATTCTAATCAATGCAGATTTTGACTATGCTAGACTAATACTACAGTGGTATTATATAGGTCGCTTTTTTAGCCTCGCACACTTTTTTTTGTGTGCCTGTATAATTTAAGTCTGTATCAAAATTGAACAGTTATTAAAATATATGTGACGTACGTCATTAGAAAGTGTAGGAGGAACTGATCCTCATGAAGCAACCTGAACCCTGCGTAACATATCTTCTTTTTTTTGGGTGTGTTCAATCAGAATTATCAGAATAGACGAGGCTACTAAAACGAAGGTCGATCAAATGTTCGATCTAATGCAAAAATTAGACACACCAGTTACATGGCTAAATAACTCACACACTGAGCTTTGTACAGATGTTAAAAACTTCAATGCATTTAAAAAGCAAGTTGCGAAGCGGGTATCGACGCTGCAAAACGATATCGAATGTACGAAAAAGGAAATCATGAATCAAGACTCAAATCGAAGAAGCAAAAATATAGTCATGTATAACTTACCTGATGACCCAGACCACAATAATATAGTACTGAACGGAGCAACAATTAGTGTTGAATTCAGTGTTCTATGAATTTACTCCAGCAAATAGTCAAGTGAAAAAACAAAGAGGTCGCCCCAAAAATGACGGCAAGGATACCCCTAAAAATACTAAAATGGATAATATTCTGAACACCGGAGACGAGACGATGGAAACAAGTTCAACCGACAACAAACCTATGGAACAGCAATACAGTTCGCGTATATTATTTTGGAACGTGCACGAGCTCAAATATTATGGCGATCTTCTGGAGAACAGCAGTGAGAGGGACGTTATATGTTTGTGTGAAACATTGCTGGAAGCTGATCCTTCGATATCGACATTTATTCCTGCACATCTTCAAGTACTATATTCACCGGCAGTAAACGAAGTAAGTCGATGTAGGTCTAAATCAGGATGAGCAATTATATGTAATACAAAATATTATAAGATCTCCATGTTATGTTTTTCTAAATCTTTTATGTTTGTAAAAGTAATGGGAACTCTCTGGTTCTGGACCATGTGTACCTGTCCCCATTAGACCCTTTCGAGGATAATTTGGATGAACTCATCTCTGTAATTGCTTTTATCGCGCTTAACCATACAGACAAACCTTTAATCATAGGTGATATTAATTGCCGCGTTATGGATCCAAATCAAATGGAGCCAGGTACGCTTCCACAGGGTCTGCTCTTCACACACATGCGCCGATCAATGGATCAGACTGCGAATATTAAGGGTAAAAAAGTCGTATATGTAATGGAGAATAATTATTTACTTTTACCTAATGGCAGATCCTTAGGAGATACTCCAGCTCACCACACTTCGTTCGGCCCAAATGGTTGTAGTGTTACAGATTTGGTCTGGACGACTATGGCACACCTCAATACGTTCACTAATTTTGATGTGATCAAAATAGTTACCTTATCATACCATCTTCCAGTGGCACTGATTTTTAAACTCTTTGGTACTAGTTATTATAAAACGAATTCACAAGTAAACAAATTTAAAAGGAAATTATCAAAAGTACATGAATATTTACAAAAAATGACACTTATTAGTACAATTAAAAATGTAGCATCGCAACTCGGTATGTGTTATAGCTCCACCAGCGACTTAAGCGACTTAAGAAAAACACTTATAATCGCATTGCCATAAACGATTGGGTTACATATTTGCATAGTATTTACCCCCCTAGAATCGAATATCCTTATCTACTATTAAACTTACTATTAAACTATTAAGAACCCTCTACTAGATGACACAATAACAGTCAAAGAAATTCACGAGAGCTTCTCTAGATGCCGCTTGAGAAAAATAAGTGGAACGGATGGCCTAAATTACGATTTTTTCAAATTTCTCCCATATAGCTGGCTAGAGTATCTTAGGTCTTTTTTCAATAAAATGTCAGAACGCGAAAAGACGCTACTAGCATGGAGTAAAACTACCATTTAAATGATTTATAATAAAGGAGAACCAAATAATCCGGATAATAACAGACCCATTTCATTAATAAATTGCATAGCTAAAATACTTACACAAATTCTATATGAGACTCCAAAAATGGGTCTCAGAGATGGACCTCATCCCCGAATCTCAAGCAGGTTTCAAAAGGGAGAGGAGTTGTTTAGATAACATTTTTGTCCTCTTATCGATAGTACAAATTCAACTACATTACTCAAAGCGGAAAGTTTATGCATTGATTGTAGATTTTAATAGCGCTTCTTCCTTCAATTGATCGCGGTATAATATGGAATAAATTGCACAAGTTGGGACTTAGCTCAATGTATATAAGAATGTCACAATATTTTTATAATAATGCGACTTGTACAATTAAAGCAAACAATCAGATAACAGAAAAAGTAGATATTACTAAGGAAGTTCTTCAGGGAGAGGTTACGAGCCCACTTCTTTTCTCATTGCTTACTAACGATTTTGACGAACACTTAAACAAAAATGGATGTAGAAAGGTATCAACAGATTCAAAAAACGAGGTCAATGTTCTTGCATATGCCAATAATAAAGCTCTTCTGGCCGACTCTGTATTTGAGATAGAACGGAAATTAAAGGCACCAGATAAATACTGTTCTGATAACAAACTTACGGTAAATATATGCGAAACTAGAAATGTTATCTTTAGGAAAGGAGGGCATACCTCAACAACCGATACACCTACATTTAAATATAACGACGAAGTAACTGAAATTGTAAAAAGTTACTTGTACTTAGAAACACCTTTCTCTAACTCTAGTATATTTTTAACGGCAGCCAGGAGGGCCATTTTACTCTCCAAAATGACGATCATCTTCTATTTTTTTGAAACCCACTGATTTTACGTATTTTTTTACCGAAAGAAGTATTGCTGTCTTACCTTTTATGCACCATTGTATAAAAAAATATTGGGACCATTGGATAAGGTTTGGGTTGCCTTCGATTTGGGCACCCCCGACCTCTTTTCAATGACTTTTGGTGGGAGGTGGACACATGAAGCGACACTTTTTTCGGCCAGATTCGTGCTCAGCGTGAAAACGTATATAAAATATGTGAGTTTCAAAAAATTTGAAGGGGATCGACCTTTTTTGCAGTTTTACTCAAATGGCGGCGATCTTGCATGCCCTCCAGGCTTTTAAAGCTCAATTTTGGATTGATACTAAAATGGAACTTCATTAAAAAGTTTCTTCAATGTAAAACGTAACTTCATTCAACGAAACTGCAATCTCCTTTTGGTTTTCTAATTTTAAATCTGTAAATTCATTCCAATTGTTTTTAATAAAGTTCTAAAGTAAAATTCAAATTCTGCATCGTTAACTTCGCATTATGTCATTCTATTTCAATAGCTCAACGATTAACCAAAATTTTATTGTAATAATTTCGAAGGTGAGATCAATAAATACCTTCGTCTTATGTAACAGTAATTTTGGAGTTTCACTCTGAAAGGAAAAGTCTCATGGAAACAATCTTAATAATAAAAATACCTATTTTGATCAATTTTCCAATTTTCCCTAACTTCATGGTAACTAGGGAACGTCGTAAAACTATTATGCAAACATTAAATTTAAATTGGAGGCAATATACCCTTTATACATATATATTTTTTGTATTCAACACGTGTTACATACATTACGACTTGTAACAAACCAAATTTCCCGTTAAGGTGAAAACGTCCACATTTCATTTACCAGAATTTAAACGACAAAAATTACCCAATTCTTTTTTTATTCTTATCCGTATTTCGCTTTACAGACGTTACTAGGACTTGTAAATCTGGGTTTATCTGTTTTTCATTTCGATGTTGCTTTGACGTTGATTCCTACAAAAAAAACATGTTAAATTAGAATTTAAGTATACCTTATAGTGTGGGTACAAGAGGTTTTATTTTGTATTTGAATTTTACACACTAAGAAATGGTTCATTATAGTAAAAAAACGACTGCTATACGTTTTTCTTGAATAATAATTTAATATATTATATATACTCACAACTCTAACTATCATATTTCTTCTTTTTAATTTTTCATTAACGACCGATTCGGTAGCTTTCGTTTTACGATAATGAGGATCAGCAGGATCGATGTTGAAATTATGGGATGTAAATAGTGCCTCAAATCTTGGGTCTTGGACATTTATTTCAAAATTGTAATTTTGAGTCTTATCAAAATCTTTATTTTGTCTTTTCAAACGTTTCTTTTTGGACTTTGTTAAAGATTCATTTTCTTCAATTCTTTTCATGTCAAAATGATTCATACTATCATATTCACTTTTCTCCATCAGAACTAATTCAAGTTCTGCGTTTTGTTCTTCTTTAACTCTTGAAGTTTTTAACTTTTTATCAGAATTTTGACTTGTTTTTGTTTTTGAATAGCGGTTTTTTGATTCATCTGCAAAGTATGGATCATTCATGTCTACACCCGACGGTATATCATCTTCATTTTCTGATGTTAGGTCATTTTTAGTAAATATTTCTGAACATTTAGATTTTCGTTTAGCTTTTCGTTTCTCTCTGCGTTTATCAACATATTCCTCAAAAGGCGTCTGAGTTTCAACTTTCCACTTCTTATTTTCCACTAGATCTTCACTGCTATCATTAACACTTAGACCCCACGAACATTCAAGTTGCATGTCCTTTTGATTTTTCGCTTTCTCCTTTTCTTCAATAGATTTTAGAAGAAGTTTATACTTATCAATAGTATTTCCTTTAACTTCGGAGTAAAGGCCATCTACTTTTATATTATCATCACGATCTAAGAAGTAAAAAAAATAGTGCATTAGAAATACTATATGACTTTTAAATTCCCAAGTTCGTTTTCATAAAATGTATGATAGACTCGAAAAGTTTATATTTTAAAGTATCCAGTCACTAATTTATAGGTAATATAGTGTTTTTTGTAATATGGTTTTTAAGGTAGTTCTTGCGAAATCAGACTTTTCTTACGAGTAGCGTGAAATGTTCACAATATATAGAGGAGATGATTATGCATTATGCAACGACCTTGCTATTTTTAACTCGATGTCGAGTCTGTGAAGGTAAATATTGATAATGATTGATAACAGTACCTTTTGCATGTGTCCCCTATAGAAAAGGAGTGCAATTGTCACACTTTTGATTGTAGCATCGAAACCGGTTTTGCCATTTAGGTTACAAACTACAAATGTGTAGATGAACATAACAAGAATATCATACAAAAATTTTCATTTTTTCTAGAGCTTAGCATAACAGATATATTTTTCCAAAGAATAACATTTTTGTTCACGCGAGAAACACGATGCAAGCAAGTAGTGACGATTTGGCAACACCGTTATCAATTTGAGTCGAGCAGCGTCTGGAATTTTTTCTCACCCCTTACTCGAGGTTGAAAAATTTTATCAAAGTGGTTGGTCCCGCTGGTTTTTTTATCAACGCAATGCCTAGGGGAATGTTGTTCTAATATTCCCAATAAACAGTGTCTAGCGTGACACTTGTCTGAATTTATTCCGAAGGGTGTTTGGAATTTGTTTCCATCCATTATTTAAGGTGATCGAAAAATATCTATAATCATCGCAGTGGGAGTCCGTGATAATTCACACTGGATATATTCAATCCGCAATGATTCTTAGTAAGACACTATTGAGTATCACTTATTCATCTTCAAAAAATATCTGATGCAATCAAGTGGCACCGGACGGGTTGTTCCGCCTTTTCTGGTACATTTATTCAAGGAAATCACTTTCCATTCTTATGAAAATAGCTATTTGTGATACAAGTGCGCAAAATAGGCGATTGTCAACGAGTCAGCAATTGCCTGTGCGCACGTGTATCACACGCTAGTTTTTGCAACAACCTTCCGAGAAAGTTGTACTAAGAGAAAGACAAAGGAAGAATATTTACAGTTGCGGCGGAGGGGGGGGGGGGTAAGCGGTGAAACCCTCAGCGGAACGAAAACAAATTGTAAAAATACAAAATTTTAATTAAATTAAATCGAAATATATGAAAATAACTAATATACTATCTAGTGGAGTACACTCTTCACCAGTTTGATTCGAATCTTTATTTAAGTCCATCTTCTTTTGACAATGAGAAGGAAAATTTCACTTGCACTCTAAACACGTAGACTTTAACCTCGCACCTGTCATCAGCTGTTCGCTTGGGCACTGAGCGCTGCTGTTGCTACGTTGCCCCCGAATTGTCGCGATGCGGAAAGTTGCTTATCTGCAAAGTACGCATGCGCGTACATTCCGCTGATGTGGAAAGTATATAAGAATCGAACTGCGCATGCGCCAATATTATTCCCGCATTGTTATTCGGAATGAGTCACTTTGCATATAATTTAGCTACATGGAACGGAGTACTTTCGAGGTGGGTGTTGCAAAAAAAGTTTTTGGGAGTATTGGATCCCAACGCGTATTTTTCATATTAAGGATAACTTAAAGGAAACATATATTGCTTTGTGGTTCTACTGAATGGGCCTTCCTGCGTTAAGTCTCCCCAGGAAAGCACTTCCTACCTTGAAAAAAATATTTGCTAAACCACATTTCTTACTTTCCAGCCATATCCCACTCCAACTCTCCTTTTTTAATTTGAAAGTGATTCCCTGTGAATCCTTTTCTCGAGAAGACCCATCCAATGGTGCCTGAAAGCATTACACGTATTTTTTAAGTTTGTAGGAGGATCTGAATGTTAAAATTGGGAAGGGATGTCTGAGAAAATGTTGTCATTTGGGAAGACTTGTCCTAGTTTGTTGGAAAAACATATATATCAACTTTTGTTCTTGGGAAGAGATTTCCTGGGAAAGCATTGCATTTGCGGATTAATTTCTCTGGAAGTCATGTTCGGTGCAAAGAGATGTCCTTGGAAGCGTTATCCAATCTGAATTGTCACGACGCCCACTGTGATGATTCTGGAAATTTTTCGATGTCCTTAAATAGTGGATGGGAAAGAATTTCTCACACCCCACAGACGAAATTCAGACAAGTGTCCCGCTAGGCATTACTTCCTGGGAATGTTAGAACATCATCCCCCGGGCATTGTGTTTAAAAAAAAACCAGCGGGATAAACCACTTTGATGATTGTGGAAACTTTTCGACCTCCTCAAGGAAGGCATGAAAAATAATACCGGACACCCTTCACATTAAATTTATAACGGTGTTACTCTGGGAGTGGTTTTTTGTCAATAGTTTTGTGGAGACGTTAGAACGTCAACACCTAGTGTATTGAGTTTTTCGAAAAATCAGTAAGGCACAGCACTTTGTTTATTCTAAAAAATTTTCGATCCCTATAAATAAGGGATAAAAAAATTCCGAACGCCCCTCGATGCAACTTCAGACCGGTGTGCCACGGATAGTGGTTTCCATAGAATTTTAAACTATCATCTCATAATGCATTGAACCGATCAGGCAAGTTGAGATCAGTGTGAAGTGGCAAGGGTTATTAGCGGGTGTTGTTGGAACAGGATCCACTAATGCACTGCATTCGTCAAGAATTCAGTGGGGTGAACTACTACGATGATATTAGATCATTTTGCTTTCTCTGAATACAGAATGTAAAAAAAAATTGTAACACAACTTCAGACATTTGTTTACTTATATTATCAACCAAAAATTATCAAAAAAGGATCAACTAGAAAACCTTGTACAACTCTGCTGAATACAACTGATGGTTATTGAATTTCGTTAAGATTGATGTCGACATCTGTTTTTTAATAATTGATTGCTATTGCAGTAATGTCGGGGTAACCTATCTCAAACAAAATTTATATAGTAATTACAAAAGGCCTCGATCGACAAAGAGCAACTTTTATATAGGCCGACTTCGACAATACTGTCGAAATCTGATTGTTAATCATTTATTCCTATGTTATGATTTTAATAGGAAAGCAACAATTGAAAAATGTAAACCAACTACGCAAAACAAAAAATTCTTGAGAAATTACCGAATTTATTTCGAAGTGGCGGATACGAGAAAAATTCGGTGAATGATAAATGCATTCTCGGTAAAACAAATCAAACTGTCCCAAAATAATTACCGAACTGATAACAAATATGAAAATTTAGTGCGGTAAAACTTAAAAATGATAATTACGAATAAGCTGAAGAGAAAATATATGATAGTGATATATTTTCTCTACAAACATTCAAGCCAATTCCTATTTCTTCTGAATGAATTTTTATTATTCTTCAATGGCAAGAATTGTGATTCTCGGCCGCTAAGATTTTTGAACTCTAAAAAGATTTGAAATACAGAATCGTGGCGGCGCACCACAAACTTGAGATTGTTTCATTCTATATCTTAAGCCTTTTAGAAAGTAGAAGTATAATTTTTGTACTGATTCTTAAATTCAGTGTTTTGATACAGTGTCATTAAAAACTAACGCATTAACGTTATCGTTACTGATTATTTTCTTCGTCTTAATTTATTAACTCATTTAGAAAAGTGGAATAGTATTAAGATTCCATTTTGCCATGTATATTATCAGTAGGGAGCGAACTAGATAGGGTATGAACTTGGCTACAAATCGTCTACGAAAGGATAACCACTGCGAGCATAAATATTGAAATAAAAAAACCAACTTCACACCGTCTAGACATACACACTGTAAACAGTGTAAAGTTCGTTCTGTAAATCCAAATATTTCTGCTCGAAGTGCACGGAGAAAAAAATCGCACTGTTATAGTAGGCTGACCTCTTGATATTACAGTACGGAACTTCATGGGCCAAATTGGCATGAATTTCTGCCAATATTGGCATCAGGTTAGACATTTTTAGCATTAAATGTCCTATACCATAAAAGAATCAAGCGCATGCCGTGATTGCTGTAGTCACATGCCCTCAGAGCAGTTGTGCCTTACGGAAATAGCTCCAACTTTGCCTTGCTACGGTTGTAAGAAAACCCATCCTCTTAGGGTATGAGTAGTCTTGCAAAAGCGATGTGAAGTTAGGCCAGGCCTACAGGGGCTACGTTCGTAAGTAAGCGCGGCCTAATATCTCATTTGTAAGAGTACTCATACTCTAATAGGGTGAGTTCTTTACAAATATAGCAAGGCGAAGTTGGAGCTTTTTTCGCAAGGGATAACGGCTTTAAAAGCATGAAGCTTTGTACTTTTTTAGGATAAAGGGTTTCCTGCTTAAAATGAATGAATTTTGTACCAGGATAGCAAGAATGAAACCTGCGACAAAAGCATGACTAGTGTTCTTACTATTATAGGCATATTTTTTCCTCCGTGTGGTTTTCCTTTCGCAGACGATTCGTAGCCAAGTTCATACGTGATCTAGTTCGCTCCTTAATTATCAGCGAATACATACGAAGTACTGGAACCGCTGTACCGTGACAAATGTTAAAGAATTTATTCTTGATTGAAAATATTTTTAAAACTGGAAAAATGGATCCTGCTGTGCTGAACATTAATCGAAGCAGGATGAAAAAATATGTTTAATTCTTACATTTTTTTCATTTAAACTCACAATAATTTTTTCTTCATACCTCGGTTGAAAGTACGTATTTTCGGCATTAATTTTAAGGCAGAAAGCCTGAGATTTGTGCATTGGTAAGATTACAAGAACGCCCTCTGCAACAGCGGGAGCAACAAATTTTTTCGTGTGCACACCGATCACTGATGCCAATGTGGGCGCCTTGAGCTACTGCGCTTGCTTTGATTCAAGTTGTAAAAAAAATGTATAACTCATATATTTTCTAAGTAATAGTTTGTTTTTATTGAATTCCAAAAACTAACTTAGATTTCACAGAAAAAAATTCAGTAAATACAATTTATATACATTCTTGTGAATTTTATGATAATTACTGATTTCAATTGCAAGAATTATTTTTAATACGCATTTTGAATTTCGCGCCAACTGCGGCCAACTAGCGCACCTAACATTGGCATCACTGACACCGATACATGAGGCTACTGCCGCCAGCCAGTAGAGTCGCTCCGCTCGTGCTTGCAAATGTCGGCGCAGGCATCAAAAACATGCATTGCAACATTTGCAACCCAGAAAAGTAAATGAGAGAGAGAGAGAGAGAAACAGAAAAAAATCCAAAGCTTTGTGAGTATCCGAAAGAGGCGCTGAAGTGAGGAACAAAAGTTAAACATGACCGCACAACGGGCTGTCTGCTGGAACGTGGTTGTACTGTTTATAATAATTAAAAATGTAATTAGTAAACGTACTTTCGACCGGCTATAAAGAAAAATAGTATACACCACACAGGCAGGAGGTTGAAAGCCCTGAACTGCGCGACATGATGCCCTCGGCGCAGGAATGTTCAACTTCTTGCCTTTGTGTAATACACTATTTTAATAAAAAACGTTTGAAATTGTAAACTTTGACTTAAAAACGTTCCAAAACTAATATTTTAATATTAAAACTTTTATAATTAGACGGTCTCACATTTTAACGTTTAAAATTGAAACATATAATGCATACATTATTATAAATAGTAGGGTATCCGAAAAAAATTCAATGTTTTTTTTATGACGAACACACTAAACTTGTTCTATTTGGTGAAAAAATAGATGCATATTTTTCTTTTCTTTTTAAAATAATTTCAAACTGTCGTCCTGGGACCTTTAACAGTCCCAGAATGATTAATTTTAATTAATTAACTTTAATTAAGTAATTTTAATTAATTAATTAAACGGGTAATTAATGTTAATTTTCGTAAATATAATCATTGTTTGCCAGGGATTAGAACTGATGGTACCATACGTTCAGAAAAAAAATTTGACCCAATTATATATACAGGGTGTTTTTTTTAACTTGAGACAACGAAATATCTCAAAAAATACGCATCCTACGGAAAAAATGTCTGGAATAAAAACTTTTTATTTTCGAGGGGGAAAAAAGATTTGCTAAAATTTACCCCACCTCCACCCCCACAGGAGGCAGGGGTGGGGGTAACTTTGTAATTTCAAATGGCAACCCCAATTTTTTATCACAGATTCAGATTCTCCTTTACGAAATACGTCAGTTTTATTCGGAAAATTTGTTTCGATTCGCGATAGATGGCGCTGCAATTGCGAAAAATGAAATTGTTGACACTACTTTTAGCTCTACCCAGGAATAACGAAGCGGACGTAGTAGTTGTCTATTCCCTTCGGGGTGCTTAATTTCGGTGAGTCCCCTTGCCTCTCACCATCCATCGGGGTGCTTGA
>CAKNYM010049343.1:142010-167925 GCA_932195095.1 Andricus curvator
TACGAAAAATCCTATCAAAAAGGTAGGGATCGCATTTTGAAGGTGAAGAGTAGTTCTTTACAATGCCTCGAAAACATCAAAATAACAGGTTTTTGACCCTTTTAGGTTAGAATATCTCGAAAACTGAGGGTGCTGGAATTTTTCTGAGGTCGGATTCGGATTCAGCGCAGCAAAAGCCTTCGGGTATACTAGGTCTGGTCTCTGGTTCTGAGAATTGTTGGCCTGTGTTATTCTTTGTATATTCTGCATTAAAAAATGCATCGACATGACCTAAAGCATATCAAAAATATTTTCGATTTAAACCCTACAAAATTGTTAAATACTATTTATTAAAAAACTGAGTTTTAAATATCCATTAAACTACACCTAACGGCAAAAAATGAAGGGCAGATTCGTATTCAGCATCAAAAAATACTTCGGAAATTACATGTCGTATAACATAATTCCTGAATATGTACATTGACAAAGACGCCCTATGCTTTGCGTATAGAAAATTTTAGAAAATATGTTTACAAGACTTAATACGATTTGTATAAAAATTTCTAAGAAAAAGTCGAACGAAATAATCAAGAATTATATATAAATCTACAATGATCTTAATGACACAGAGTATCGAGTACTTTGTACAATTTCTTAAATTCGAGTTTTCCCGCTCGATACAGTAGTGATAGCTGGGCATTCCTCCTCAGCTGTTATGAGGGCATTGCACAGCTCCTTGAAGCTATTTATGTTCTTTGAGCCTTCTTCAAGTGGATGTTGGACCTTGTAGACTTCTCTCCAAAATGCTTCAACCTCCTCTGGTTTGGGCGGATGGTCGACAGTAACTGGAGGGTCTTGGAAGAGTCGAGATGGGCCAGACAAAAACTGTTGATTTTCTCTGACCCACCTCTCTCTCCGCTCTAGATTTCTCCTAGCGTTAGATAGTACTCGTATTCTGTCAACAATATGCTACCTGATGGTCAGTAGCTTTGACTTGTTGATTGTGTGACAACGGATCCGCAGATCGCGGGCGAACTGTCGAACCTTGGCAGTGAAAGTCCTGCCAGATGTTATGTAGTCAATCACACACTGAATGCGGGACCCGTACTGTCTTGCCCAGCCTATCATTGTGCTAAGTTGATGCATTCCTCTTTTGGTCTTATGATCAACTGTTGGTTTTGTTTTACGGTTTGCATCTGCCAAAGTTGTCGCTGCATTATACACACTACAATTGACAGTCCAGAGGTCTGATTCTTCGGAAAAATCTCCACGAAGCTCATCATCCAGTTCAGTCAGATCTTTGGGCTTGGGAGAAACCTGAATGTTGATGTTTCTCCGGGTCTTGAAGCATCGTTCGTCCTCTATTGGATTCCTGTTCGAGGTTGGTCTCAGTGTCGCCTCTCTTTCTCTGTTGCCGGCTTGTTCTGGCTGCGGTTGTGTAGGCGCCCCGCTTATGTAACCCCTTTTCCGGAGGTCCTCGGCACGGTTTCGCAGACGTTTTTGCAAAAAATCCGAAAGCTCTGGGTGTTTCTCGCACCACAGAGCATGCAGTCGCGCCATGTAACCTTTTCGTTCAGGGGCCATACTGGTATCATAGCACTCTGGCAGGTCGTCCCTGAGTCGATCCGTCCACTTAAAAGTAATGAGATTCTACCGGTCAATCGCACTGACTCCGTCTTGATTGGCTCCCCCAACTCTAGGGTAGTCGGCATTGTTGTCCGACCCATTGTCACGGAGTCGAGTCAGTGAGCATCACATAAAAATAATGTCGGTTTTTCGTAATTAATTGATTTTGAGCGGGGGCAAAGGCCCACTCATATAACTTCTGAGTCGGTAATTAATGTCAGTTTATTGTAACTTTGTTTTGGAGAGGGCATAGAGCCCACTCGATATAATCTTGGGATTTAAAGCCGTGTAGTAGTCAAGTTTCTCGAACTGAATTATACTAGTGTGTTAAGATTCAAATGTTGACTGTCAATCTTTTCACCTCTCACTGCATCATTCCCTTACTCCGCCACTCTACTGGAGCTATCGGGCACACTACGCGTATTCATAAAGATTAATAAATGTTTTGGTAGTTTTTAATTCCAGAAAAACTACCTGGCGCCCTTCAGGCAACCATTGGACTCACTCGGAGTCCACTCTTAAGTGCAAATAACTCGAAAATGAAAATAATAGTCAAAAATCAGTTATTATATATATATATATATATATATATATATATATAATTTAAAAAGGGTTTGAAAAAACACCGCAGGGTCCCACTGGGAGGAACTGCCATCTATAAAAATGATACCGGCTCCCAGTAGAATCACGGTAGATCACACCTATGGCCACGACTCATGACCATGAGTTGGGTGGCCACTTTGTTCGTTGTCATACAATAATTTCCAGATGAGATAGTAAATCTAGTTTTCCCAAGGGGCATCAATCCCTCTATGCATCTCACTATGTGTGGATGAACCTTTAAGCTTTCGAACATAGAGATCATAAATCTGTGAGAAGGTTGAATCGAAAGCGTTTCACACACCTGTCAATTAGCAGGTTCGCTCTGCTTGCGAACCCTTTCTGTGAACGGTCTACCAGATGTTATGTAGTCAATCACACACTGAACACGGGACGCATTCGGTTTTGCCCATCCAATCTTCGTGCTCAGTTGATGCAAGTGTCTTTTGGTCTTTTGATCCATCGTCGGTTTTAGCCTTTGACATGAATCAGCCAAAGCTCTCGCAGCATTATAAACTGAACAATTGATGGTCCAGAGGTCGGACTCCTGCGAGTTATCTCCACGAAGGGAGGCATCCATTTCAGCCAGCTCTTTGGGCTTAGGAGGAACCTGCATTTTTATGTTTCACCTTGTCCTCAAATCGCGTTCATCTCTCAGAACGTGCCTGCTTTCCACAATTGGTCTTAATGTCGCTTCATCTTCGTCTGCATCTTTGTTCAAGCAGCGGTTGGGGAAGCGCTCCGCTTACATATCCATTTCTCCAGAGGTAGACACGTTGATTTCGCAAAGACCGATGCGAAACGTGGCTGAAGCTCTGGGTGTTTATGGCTCCACAGAGTGTACATGCGGGCCATAAAGCCTCCGTGAACAAGGATAATGCTAGACTCGTAGCAGACTAGCAAGTTAGCCTTGAGTTGGCTCGTCCACTCAACGTAGGCGTTTCATCGCTTCGTCGTCGTGTTCTTATCTATATTATTTTCAGCACTCCCAACTCTAGGGTGATCGGCACTGTTTGCCGACCCATTGTCGGGTTCTCTGTGTGCTCGATTGTTTTGAACCGCATCTACAACTTTCTGGTGGTTTTGTGGTGTCAATGTTGTTTCCACGAGCAGCTCCGGAAAGGGTTCGTCCGTCCTTGTAGAGCCCCGCGTGCAAGGGACGACGAATCTAAACAGACATAATGCGGCGCTAAGAGTGCTTTACTAACATCTTTGTCGCTCTTACGGTGCGGGCCGCGACCCTGCCCTCCCGAAAGCTCCGAAGGAGATAGAGTCAATTGTGCAAAACGAGCAGTGCGAAATTTTCTGTAACTACGATTTCCAGAGAGCAGTCTCCATTGCACTCTTGAGGCCTGACATTGTACTCCGAGACTTCGATAAAGAAACTATATTCCTGATAGAATTCTCGGCTCCGGCCGACTACATCATCACTGCCAAGGAGAAGGAAAAGGGTGAGAGGTATCAAGACCTTAAAAGGGCGCTGTAGCTCATAATATTCGGTTAAAGTGATTGTCCTTGTGATCACTGCTCTCAGAGGTGCGAAACTATCACTGATTCGTAAGTTAAAAGCCATATGCGCGTGCCAAAAACATGCCAATGCACTTGCAAGGTGGATGCAGAAAGCTGTCATCTTTGGCTCGCTCTGTCTCCTCAAGAAATACGAGGGTTTCGCCGGCCTGTTGTTGTGATTACGTCGTACCCTGTAGCCTCTCATCTCATGTTCGTGAGACGTGACCATATGTGTGATTTGACGCGCTTCTACTGGAAGCCGGCGTCATTTTTATAGATGGCAGTTACTCCCAGTGGAACCCTGTGGTGGTACATTATTAAAAACTTAAATTCACTCGCATTTCGGCAAACAAAATTCAAATCTATTTGAAAATCGCCTATATATTTCTATGAGTTCACTCAATAAACCCCGTTAGTTTGACTTGTGACACTTAACTCTGAAATACGTTTGGGCGTGCATTAGACTCTTTCAGCCTTGCTTTGCTGATAAACCTGGGTATTAATGCATTCGCTTTTGGCAAAAAAGCCGAACTTATTCACCCACCTCATAGAATGAAAAAGGAAACAATTGGGAAACAATGGGATAAAAAAGAAACTTACCAGAATCATCTTCACTTGTTTCACAAGCTAGCAATGTTTTTAAATGATTTTCAGTTAGTTCGTCAAGTCTTCCAGAATTCAATTTTCGAGTTATTTCCTTTCTTTCAGTACAAGTATCATCCCAAGTTAATTCTACTTTTTCTTGCTGCAAAGCTGTAGTCGTAAAAACTCTTGGTTGGTACGTTGAAAAGTCCGGAAGTTTATCGCAAAACTCTTTTGGAGCCTAAAGTTAAAAAAAAATTAGCGATTATATCACTGTTAGTATCTATGAAAGTAACAAACAGATTTCATTTTTATATAAAAAGGGGATGTTTCTTTCCTTGCGTTTATTCATCTATTTTGTTTAACTGCGTAAAATTCGATTATTCAAATGTTATCATCAATTTCTAAGTTTGATCTTCAATTTTAATCTTAAGAGCAGTAACAGGTCACAAATTGTTCCTTTTGCGGCAAAAAAATATCAAGTGGTTTAATAACTTTTTGGCATACTATTTGAAGGGCATTCAATTTTATTTCGCAAAAATGACCTTTTTTGAAAATTTGTATAGTGAAAAAACTGTACTAACACTTGCCTATTAGATGCTAGTTTATCGACAACTATGTTTTTCTCTTTCTTTTCTAAAAGGTCAATCATTATCCCTTCTTATGCACTTATGATGATTCATTCTTCGTAATTACAATTTGACAACTAAATATGATCATATATTGATAAAGCTACGATATCCTACAGTTTTTAACGTTTCCTTTTTTTAATTTAAAGCAAAATAAAAAATAAAAAACTACAATGAAAATTAAAAAAAAAATTTTTATGACCATTTTTCGAAAAATTACCTTGAATGACCTTAAGATAATATGACGCACAGCTATTAAAGCACTTAAATAATTTTTTTTGCCGCAATTAATACATTGACACCGAACGCGTCTTCGGGTTGCGGATATAGGGTCCCTGTACCAAGGGTTTCTGCTGAATATGGTTACAATAATTAATAAGCAGTCCAGAGGTGGTCCCAATGTAAGTTACTCCCAAACGGAGGCGTAACAACCGTGCCGAAAGCTGAATGGCACCTGGGTGAGGTGTCTCGAAAGGTGACTCTGGGATACCAGGCGACCTATCAGAGTATACAGCCTTATCCTTGCATTCGAGGCTCTACAAGGTGGACGAACCCTTTCCCCATCTACTCGTGGGAACAACAATGATGACACCAAACATAGTTGTAGTAAGTACGGTTCAAAACAAGCGAACGCGCAGTGCTCCCGACAATGGGTCGGACAACAATGCCGACTACCCTAGAGTTGGGGGAGCCAATCAAGACGGAGTCAATGCGACGGACCGCCGGAATGTAAATACTTTCAGGTGGACAGATCGACTCAATGACGACCTGGTAGAGTGCTACGATACAAGTATGGCCCCTGCACGAAAAGGTTACATAGCACAACTGCATGCTCTGTGGTGCAAGACACTTTGAGAAAGAAAAGTGTACGCAATGGTAGATTACGTGCACGATATTTAAGTAAGAACAGTTTATAACGTTTATATTTTCGAGAATCACAAAAGATACAAGCTTGGGTACCAAGGTAACACAGCACGAACAAAAGAAGTAACACAGAGATTGTATCGTATTTAAATTCAAATCTTAACACTTCCCCTCGAGACAAACACTGCCAAATAAAAACTTTACATTTTTGCTAATCCTAGGAGACTTATACATCTTTCGTGCTTTGGGTTCGTTAACGCCTTATTCAAAACGTCAGCAGCTATGTGCTCAGATGCCACGTGCTCCAAATGCACTCGATTCCACAACCTTGCGAACAAAATGATGTCTAATGTCGATATGTTTAGACCGAGCGTGATAGATAGGATTAGTTACAAGTTTCTGAGCACTGTAATTATCAAATTTTATCCTAATTGACTTGACATTTAACGCTACAAGTTCCAGTAGAAATCTTCTAAGATGTACTGCTTCCTTGGCTTCTTCACTCAAAGCCATATGCTCGGCCTCAGTCAATGATATTGCAACGGTACGCTGCTTTCTGGAATCCCATGAAACAATTTCATTGTTTATCATGAAACCATAGCCTGTGAAGGATCGCCTGTAATCAATCGAACCTCCCCAGTCAGCATCAACATATCCCTCCAGAGGACAATCACCACTTCTATAGAAAATTCAAAGATCACTCGTCCCTTTTAGGCATCGAAGTACTCTTTTCGCTGCGTTTCAGTGACTCTTGTCGTAGCAGTCATTAAATTGACTCAGTAGACTTGTGGTGTGAGCAATGTCTGGTCGTGTCACCACAGATAAATACAACAAGCATCCTATCAGTTGTAGATAAGGTGGTTTTTCGCCATCTGCATAAGACCAAGATTTGTTTCTAACTAGCTTTGTTCCAACTTCTAGAGGAGTCTCTACAGGGTTGCAGTCCTGCATTCCAAATCGCTGAAGCACATCTTTAATATACGTCCTTTGGTTTATCAGAATTCCTTTGTTGCTATTGGTAAAGTCCATCCCCAAACATCATTTGAGATTCCCGATATCCTTAACCTCGAAAAATGTTCTTAGCTTGCAAACAAATTTTGCAATCTCTTCACGATCTTCGCACATCACAAGGATATCATCAACGTAAATGACAATAATCATTAACTTCCCCTTTTTGTTAGTTAGGTAGACATAGGGATCCGATTTCGTCGGTTCCACTCCAATGGATCGTAAGTCACTATTCAGACGTCTGTACCAGGCGCGTCCAGCTTGTTTTAGCCCATAGAGGGCTTTCTTGATCAGGCATACCTTGTCACCAAGTTCCAGCTCGTTCAACATGATTTTAGCCTAGTTACTCAACCCATTCTGGCTTTCTCCCTTGCTGATGATGTACTTAAGAACTTTCTGCAATCCATTTGGAACTTCCATAAATACTGTTTCTTCTAGGTTCCCGTTGAGATACCCCGTTTCTACATCATATTGTTGAATATGCATCTTTCTTTGAGCAGCATAAGCTATTGTAGTTCGTATGGAACTCAAACGTGCGACTGGTGCTTTTTTCTTTCCAAAACACCTTCCAAACCATATATATTTGTTAGAATAAAACGACTACCAATTACCATAGATTCGTCGAAATCTTGACTGGCCAGTGCTCGGTGACGTTGTCCAATGAACTTGTCGTTCTTCTAAGAAGGTCTTCATTAGGGTCGAAATCCTCGTAGTTCTTAGTCGTTCGAATCTGAGATTCCTCCAAGAATTTTACGCCCCTGGACATTACGCCGTTCCTTTCGTTTGGTAACCAAATTATAAAAGCCTTAAAGTCTGAGCTATATCCAATGAAGATACCTCTTCTTGATCGCGGCTCGAGCTTGCCCTTGCTTGGTGCTCTATTCATGACGAAAACTTAATTTCCAAAACGTCTGAAATCGGCCACGTCTGGTGGTTCTCCAAACCAAGACTCGTAAGGCGTCTTTCCATTGAGTTTACTTTTCGGTGATCTATTTCCGATGAAATTCGCCGTATTAACAGCTTCCGCCCAGAACGTTGCAGGCAATCCCGATTGTTTCAAAAGACACCTCGCCATGTCCATCAATGTTCTGTTTTCCCGCTCAGAAACCCATTTTGTTCTGGATTATAAGGAGCTTATGAACCTAACCTCACACCACAATGAATTATTTCTTCAACACTCGTCACTCTTTGCGATATTTTAGGAAACGGAGGTCGACACATCTTTCCCTGTAGGGAGACAGCGCATTCAAAATCTTAATTAAATCCATTGACGTTGACACCCTTAATGCGTTCAGTCCTGATGGCTTTACGAAGATATTGAATATTTAAATGTCCCATGCAGATGTGCCAGTCTTCCAGAGAACTTTTCTTCGGCATCCTAGTTTTGACATCCGTCTGAAAAATCTACTTACACTCTGCATCGCTTGCCCCACTAAAAAGATATAGATCCTTTTCACGCTTTGCAGTGAGTAACACGTTCCCACAAATATCAAGTATCTCGGCCTTGGTTTTACTGAAAATAACATCATGTCCCTTATCAGTAATCTTTGCGACCTATGACGTAGAAAGTATCACTGAATTGCATAACTTTTTTATTACCGTCTATTTTCGTTATGGCTGTCGCGGTTCCCTTCCCGAATATCTCCATGCGTGCATTGCTAGCCAGATTTAATTTTCCATATACACTATCTTCACGAATTTTCGTCAAGGATTTGATATCATTACACATGTGGGATGTGCTTCCACTGTCGACACACCAGGTATCAAACTCCCCACTATGCCCGATTTTAAAAGATTCCTCTGTCAATAACACTTCAGACGTTGCTAGCAAACATACATCTTCGGCACTGTTTCCAGCCTGTTCTTTAGGCTGCTTATTTTTTTACAGTTTTTCGCCCGATTTCCGATCGTACCACACTTAAAACACTTCATGTTAGAATCGTCCTTTTCCGTATTCTCGTGCCGATCTTGCCTATATTTCATATTTTTATGCCCCGACTTCGCGACCATCACGTTTTGTACTGTCTTAGTACTCGTATCGGTAATTCATCTCGAGATGACATCGCACACCGAAAGTTCTCGAAACTTTCCGGTAAACTTCGCAAAAGCATGACCGTCAATAAATCGATATTGATTTCAACTTCCACCTCTGCCAACTTGTCCACCGTATCAAAGAAACTTCGACAATGTTCTCGTGTATCATCTCCTTCAAACATTTTCAGAGACATTAACTGATTTAACAGGGCGGCCTTCTGCGCTGGGCCCTGAGACTGGTATATGGCCTCCAATTTAGACCAAATTTCACGCGCGGGCGTACAATACTTTATTTGCTTAATCTCGGGCGGATTCATTGCAAGCACAATATGATCAGGACTACTAGCTCACCATAATTCTCCGGGTATAACCGCCGAAACTCACTTATTAGGACTTTATTACCTCTCATTCTTTTCATTCTTCTTGACTTTGATGTTTTTGTCAGATGATGCAGAAAATTCGATAAAAAAATGGCTAGTTTCTCGAAGTTGAGGAGAACTATGTCAGGCTCGAGTGCGCAACAGAAACAATTGTCGAGACTATGAATTTCTAGTAAATGCGGCACTTCTCATTTTCGAAAATTGACTCTATTTCCCTAGGAGCGTTTGCCGGATTAGTATTATAGCTAACTCCGTAAAAGTAACAGAGATGGTAATAAAGCACTCTTAATGCCACATTTTGCCTTTTGATGTACGTCGTTCCCGCATGAGTTGGACAACTAGATAGTATGTGTCCTAGACACTCAGGGTGTACATGGCACGCTCTGCAGCTATTATCGGTAATGTCTTGGCTAAAAATGTGCCGACGGTATGCTAAAGTGGAAATGACACCGTCTTGACACGCCAAAGTGACAAGTGTTTCAGGAGCCTCCTCCGCTGCTTTGTGTAGAAACGCTCCTTTGCCCACTTCTTCGTGCTTCCTGACAACTTGAAGAAGAGGGTCTCGTCCATTTCCGACTATACGTGCTGTAAACAGAATAATCCTGTTGTGAAGAGATTCAAGATTCAGTATTCCGCGACCACCTTGACGGCGTGAGATGTAAAGTGGCAAAACAGAAGACTTGAGGTGCATGCTTTTGTTCATGTGCATAACCTTTCGTGACACGATATCAAGGGATCTGAACTCGTCCGTCGTGCATGGAACCACTCTAAATGAATAGAGTACTATCGGGACGGCAAGCATGTGTGTTGAAAATACTTTGTTACTCGCCGACAGTGCGGAAGACCAAATTCGTCGGATAAGACATCTGTATTTGCTTCGGAGAGTATCCTTTATACATGTCACGTCCTGAATGCGGCTCTGTGGAACGCCCAGGAATGTATAGGTCTCTCCAGCGCCAAGGTGACGTATAGCGCTTCTGTCGACGAGCTCAGTGTCTTCGGGGATGGCATTAAGTTTTCCTTGCTTCAAATAAACCTTGGCGCATTTTTCTAACCCCAACTCCATTCCAATCTCCTGAGAGTATTCCTGGACAATCCTTACAGCTGGCTGTAATTGCTTTTTATTTTTAGCATAGATCTTAAGATCATCCATGTAAAATACATGAGTGGACCTTATGCTTTCGATTTCCAGGTTAGCCACAATAGTACCCTTCGGAATAGCGAAATGCGAGAGATAGTGGCAACAATGTGAGGCAAAGAGGAGCGGGCTCATGGTGTCGCCCTGAAAGACAACTCTCTGAAAGGTGACGTTGTTAGTTGTCACACGATGTTTTCCAGATGAGTTAGTAAATCTGGTTTTCCAAAGCGGCATCAATCTCTCTATGCACCTCAGGAACTGCGGATGAACATTTAAGCTTTTCAACAGACAGATGATAAGTCTATGGAAGGTTGAATCGAAAGCTTTCCTGTAATCAATCCCGGCCATCGATAGGTTGCGCTTAGGATGCTGCGTCTTTGCAGACACATCTATCGATAAGCAGGTTCTCCAGACTATCACTGGTTCGTAACCTTAAATCCATACCCGCATGCTAAAAATATGCCAAGGCACTTACGAGATGGATGCAGAAAGCTGTCATCCTTGGGTCGCTTCGTGTCCTGAAGACACAAGTGGGTTTCGCCGGCCTGTCGTTGTGATTTCATCGTACCCTGTGACCACCCACCTCACGGTTGTGAGACGTGGCCAAAAGTGTGATTTACCGCGGTTCTACTGAGAGCCGGTGTCATTTTTAGATGGCAGTTGCTCTCAGTGGGACCCTGCGCTGGATGTTTAACTCTTTTTTTTTTAATTATATATACAGGGTCCGGACTTACATAGCTGTATAAAAAAAAATCCATAATTCCTTTTCCAAAAATCAGTTGAAGTTTTAGTTTTGGAGTTATAAAATATTTAGGCTCGACCAATCAGGAGCGCGGTATAAACAGACGTGCGTACGTGAGCGGAAGTCCAACGCAGTGTTATGGAAGCGAGCGCCGAGGTGGGGTTAGCGAAGGGAGAAAAGCGGTCACTTAATTACTTTATAACTCAAAAACTAAAACTTCAACGCGCAGAGCACCCGACGATGGGTCGGCAAACAGTGCTGGTCACCCTAGAGTTCCGAGTGCTGGAAATAATTGAGATGGAAACACGACGACGAACCGGCGAAGCACCCACATTAAGTGGCCGAATCAACTCAAGGAGTACTTGCTAGACTGCTACGGTGTCACCATTACCCTTGCTCACGAAGGCTTCATGGCGCGTATGCACACACTGTGGTGCCAGAAACACCCAGAGCTTCAACACGTTTCGCATCAGTAATTGCGAAATCAACGTGCCCACCTCTCGAAAAATGTATATGTACGCCGAGCGCTTCCCCAATTGCTGCTTGAACAAGCTGCAGACGAAGATGAGGAAGCGACATTAAGACCAACCGCGAAAAGCAGGCACCTTCTGAGATGTGATCGCGATTTCAGGACAAGGTGGAACATTGACATGCAGGTTCCTCCAAAGCCCCAAGATATGGCTAAAATGGATGCTTCCCTTCATGAGGATATCTCGGAGAAGTCCGACCTCAGCACCATCAATTGTTCAGTTTATGGTGCTGCGAGAGCTTAGGCTGATTCAAATCAAAGAAGATTGGATGGGCAAGACAGAATGCGTCCTGTGTTCAGTGTGTGATTTACTACATAACATCTGATAGACCGTTAACGGAAAGGGGTGCAAAGTTCGCCCAAGAACTGAGGACCTACAATCACACACAGAGACGGATCAGGGAGAATCAACAGTTTCTCGCTGACCGATCGCTCCTTTTCAGCGACCCCCTTTTTTTTGGTCAAAAATCCACCCAAGCCCAACGACGTAGAGGATTTTTGGAGAGAGGTATACAAGATCCCAAAAACACTGGCGTTGAAAGAAGACACTGATAATATCATCCGCTTCAAGGAGTTTTGCTACAACCTCATAAAATCTGAGGAATGTCCATCAATCACGGCCGAAAAGGTAAAGAAAGAACTTAGGGGCACGAAGAACTTTCGCGCTGCAGGACCAGATGGTATGAAGGACTTCTGGTGGAAGAAGTTTACTTCTACACACAAACATCTGGCCCGCACATTCAGTAGGGTGGTCAAAAAAAGAGATTTTCGAATTTTTTAAATTAGACTGACAATTATTGTAGGCTAGGGGTCGTGCAGATAATACGTCACACGTTTTTCCCTTGTTTAAATAAAAAAGGAAATAAAACTGCCTTTAAGCCAAAAGGGATACAACGATATAAAAAAAGTAAAACGTGTGACGTATTATGTGCACGACCCCCTACATGAAAATAGAAGGCCCTTGTTTTTGAAAAAAATTATGTAACAGGACTACGCATTTCACTTTTCTCTCTTATAAAGATAAACATGTAAAATGACATTAATTTTTTTATCTGCAATTCTGCAATAGAAGTTATGATTGAATTTGTTTGAAACTTTAGACATTTATTTGCATGAGAATGATAATGCATTTTATCATACTTTTATGTTTTAAGAATTCTTTCTATACATTTTTATCAACTGGAATTTTTTCAAAACATGAGTTGCTTACCTACAAACAGGTTTCTAAAGAGAAACATAAAAGCGTATTATAATTTATAGGAGAAAAAGACTTTCAAAAACATGAAAAATCATTAAATTTTGAGTTCGGTGACGCATTTGCTTTAGGTATGAATACAATAGAGCAATAGACACCAGTTAATCCGAAATCTCTACTCTTTTTCTAATTTGCTCCTCGGTGCTCCTTCTACTTATTCATAGCTATTATCCTCGTGTGTCCTCAAGACACACGAGGGTTTCGCCAGCCTGTCGTTGTGATTTCGTCGTGCTGGGAGCAACTGCCATCAAAAATGACACCGGCTCCCAGTAGAAAAGCGGTCAATCACACATAAGCCACGTCTCACGATCGTGAGATGGGTGGTCACAGGGCACGATGAAATCACAACGACAGACCTGCGAAAACCCTCGTGTGTATTAAGGACACGAAGTGACCCAAGGATGACAGCTTTCTGCGTCCATCTCGCAAGTGCCTTTCATATTTTTGGCACGCGGGTAGGGCCTTAAGTTAACGAACCAGTGATAGTTTCGCATCTCCGAGAACACCGATCACGAGGACAATTACTTTAACCGAATATTTCGGGTACAGTCGTTGCAGCTCCATTTTAAGGTCTTGATACCTCTCCTGCTTTTCCTTCTCCTCCAGCTTTTGTCGGACGGAGCCGAGAATTCGGTTATGAATATAGTTCGTTTCTCGAAGTCTTGGAGAACGATGTCAGGCCTCGAGCGTGCAACGGAGGCTACCGTTGTTACATCCCAAAAATTTTCTAATTTGTATGCAACACCGATAACTATGCACAATCTACCTTATCCCACGTGATATAGGATAAAGCCACTAATTATAAACGAGCACCTTACCGATCGTCTCTGAGTTCAAACCTAACTGTGATAATTGTGCTACGGTTGGTAAAATAGAAACCTCAAGATAAGTAAAGTGTTACCATGAAAGAATAAGAACGCAGAGACTACCGATAACTTAGCATACGTTCGGTTAATGCGAGATTGTAATTGCAGATTCTACTGCTATAAGATAATTAAGTATAATTAATAACATACGAATGTATGCATATTCCTAATAATCTGTAACATAAACAATAACAAAGTCAAAACTAATCATATGGAACATGAATACACACGTATGTCTGAATTTAAGTAATAATTTATCGATGTAATGTCATACTACAGTTTAATATTAAAGTATAACCCACCTAGTGAAGAAACATGCGCATAGTCAGACAAGATTGTGACCAAAAGTGTATGACTAGAGATATCGCCTATAGCTAAGCTAACGTATAGAATCCAAACTCCTGGAGGTCGAGAGCTGAGATGCGCGATCGCTGTCCATGGTTGCTGACGATAGCATGAGTCAGCCGCACGAATCGTTCGACATTCAATAAGGAAAGTTGCGCGTATCAGATAACTTCTCGCTGATCTAGAAAACAGACAACCGATCACCGGAAGTCTCGGTAGACGGGACATAAATATTCTTAACTCGAGTAACTTAAAACTCTTAGGAAAATAATGAATTAAAAACTACATTTATAGAAATACGTGATTCTACCCAGTTTTGTCACCGCACGTGACTTTACCCAGTTTTGTCGCCGCACGCGACCTTACCCAGTTTTGTCGCCGTACGTGACTTTACCCAGTTTTGTCGCCGTACATGACTTTACCCAGTTTTGTCGCCGTACGTGACTTTTGCGAAGTCCAAGGTGTATATACACCCCAGCGCAACCCTTTTCAACTGTCTTACGTTCCCGGCAGTCATACTGTTCACTTCGATCTACGATTAACGAATCACTTTGACAAAGTTACGGCTTCTATCTCATTGCGACCGAAGAAACACACTGATTAAGTCTTACACTCTCAAGTTCAAACTTAAAGTGGTTAACGTGTTCGAGTCTTGGACGAAGTCCCTTCGGCTGAGACTTTCGGCCGTTGCAGAGTAACTTTCCGGGAAAACTCCGTCGGTGTTTTACGTCATAAGCGGAGATCCAACCGACAAAGCAACTCACTCTCGCCCTTTCTAGCGTAGAAAGGTACATGTAAGTTTATTTGATGTAACTTTTAAATCTGTTCTTACTCCTTATAATAAAATAATTGTTAAAGCAACCATCTCTCACTCATTTAAAACACTGTACTCTGACACAGTCCGCGTAGGGCTGATAAGTGATATACAAACTCACAAACAAATAATTGGTCATGTCTTGCCAGCCTGACATAATCAGCACACTGGTCTCTCTCTCTTTTCCTATTTTCCATACTACCCTCGCCTTTTGCTCGGGACGTGACAGTTGATTTGGTGGCAGCGGTGGGATTGTCACTTCCGTTTAACTTCTGTGTTTTATTAACAATTCAACTTCAGTGTTTTTTTTTTTACATTTTTACATTTTGCGTTTTTTAGCTAAAAGCGCTTCAGGCGATACGATTTATTGAATTATTATGATGATAATTTTATATATTCAGTGGCAGCCCGAATTATAGCTGCAGAACTTTTCATAAACCACGGATTCTTTTATTCGTTCTTTCGAAGTTTAATTGTCTAACTTTTACTGTCTTTTTCCACTGTACAACGGAGGCAACTCCTGGTTAGTCATCAACGCGCATATGCGGTCAGACAATTCACTTAGTTTACGACGAACATTATTTCATCTGATAGACACAAATATCATTTCATTTCTGAACCAAAAGGAAAGTTTCTAATTGGATTATCAATTCTTTGTTCGTTACCGAGTCAACATTTGTATGAGGGATACTTAATTCACTTATAGACAGAGTTACACTTTTATGGAAAGAAGTTTTTACAAGTCACTCAATTAAAGAACCGTTAACCTTAGATAAATGCTAAAGGCGAATGTCTGATTATCTATCACAGCTTATAAATAAACAAAAGTCCAAAACGATCATTTCAGTCCACACAAACTACTTTAAAGTTAAAATAGCTGATTTGGTGTACGACCCATCTTTGAACAATAATTTGATTCAATTGAATAAGTTATCACCCTCAATTGAAATTAACCATTCGAAAATTCTAATTTGTCACAAAAATGCATAATCAACAATTGGCACAGTTCAAATTCCAATATTAAATAAAATTGTTGAATTTAACATGATAACCTCGCAAATTCCAACCGAGATCTCTGGTATAGTGGGTAGATCATTTTTAAAATAATTAAAATTATCTATTCCTGAGTTTTTCGATAAATAAAGAAATTTGGCCGTATTTTGACTCAAATTTTCAAGCTTACTTAAAAACTATGCGCCTCTAACCAGACGCGATTCAGGTCATACATATCATTAAATTGTTGTCATTGTCCATTCTGTGGTAGCCCAAGCTATCATTGCAGAGCCAAATACAGCGCATGGACACTGAACTTTACAGGTTTTTAATTTATACAGACGATAGTCCTCTACTCATCTCTGAACGAAGAGTGCTCGTCTAGCATTTACTGTACCTAACCACTGGATAGCGGAGGCAGTCCCTTGCAAGTGATAGGTACGCATTTACGATCAGACCTTTCACTTACATTACAGCGAAGCTTTTAGCCGCTCGTGTGCAATAAAACTTTTCCATAATAAATACCCAATCCACACTTGAGTGTGGAACCAACACTTGATACGGTTTTATCTGTACAAAAAGAATATATATTCTCATTTCGTAAAGAAGTTGAAGGTAAGATCGGACGTATAAGGTTCATTATATAATAAAAATTTATTGTGTCTGATCAACACAATTATCACTTCACTTTAGAACAAAAGATAATTTCTAACGTAGTCATTGACTCCTTATTCATAAATAATTTCAATAGATATCTAAACAACATTGAGTTCTTTTCATGATTCTATGAAAATAAGTGATTGAAAACCCTTAGAATGAAAAACCCTTAGAATAGAGTCATTTCCCATAAGAGGTTCAAATTTTAACAATTGTTAAAAGCGAATACCTGTCTAAACATCCAAAACAATAAACAAATAAACTTCCAAATACTGAAAATTATTATTGATTAAAATTACTCATTTAAAGCAATTAATTTTGAATTTCTCCTGTAATTTATTCTCAATTTTGGACAAATATATGACAAAATGCCTAACGATCCTGATCAAACTCAATTTACTGGCGATATCAATCGCACACTCAGTGAAGCCATGATGACATCCATGGCAGAGTGTTTCGCCGTACAACAAGGGATAGTAAACATCCCTAGTTATGACGGAAAAAACATGCCCGTTAGAGATTTTATTCAAGATATTATAAACGGAGAATCGTCAGTGCCAGCCTACTGTGAAACACAGTATCTTAAGGCTGTTTTGGTCCGACTAAAAGGTGCATCCAGAGATAGTATTCACGGAAAAAGTTTTACAACAATCAAGCATTTAGTCAAGCACTTAAAACAACGTTTCGCCCCTCGTAAAACCTATGCGTGGTATCTGCATGAAATTTCTGCTATTAGAATGAGACGAGAAGAAAACGTCAGTGAATTCTTTGATCGCGTGATTCTTCTAAAATCAGGAGCTCAAGCCGCACTCGAAGATAAATACCCCAATGTGGATGAACTTCTGGCCCCGTTAAATGACTGTGCTCTTGAAGCTTTCAAACGAGGATTACCAGATAGTATTGCGGGTTTAGTGGAAGCACGCAACCCCTAAAGTTTAGATAATGCTTTAAAAGTCGCGCTCGAATACGAAGCGAGACAACAGTTAAATCCTTACTACCCAACAAGTTATTATCATGAACCAAGGTATTATCAAACTAATTATTCAGCAGCACGGGGTCGCAGTCCTAGCCCGCATGTGCGTTTTGCGACAGCTCCCTATTCATATAAAACTTGCGACCAGAAACCGCATCATTCAGGAATAATAAAACATTCCTACTCACCTGGAGGTTCAACTTATCCCAATGAAAGTAAACCACATTTTCCGAGTAATTATAGCCCACCTCAACAGTACCCTTATATGCTGCATAATTCTCATGATCAATATCCGACTACTTCCGTGCCGAATAATGGATACTCCAATTCAAACTATTCCCGAGGGGGGATGAACACACCACCCCGCACACAATCTCCTAATCCAAACAACAATGAGACTTTGAACTACAATTCCGCTCGCCGTACAGACGCACACGCAGCGACGGGCGAGGCGAAGGAAGAGCGTCAGAAGAGCGTGCGAATTCTAATGAAACAAAAAAGATCTACCACACTAAACTCAGTAGAGAATCCCCATTAGTAGCATTTTCGTCATCCAATTTCATAAAAACAAGAGCATTATTCTTAATCGATACAGGAGCTGACATTAATATTATAAAACTAAGTTCGCTAAACGAAGATTTATTGATAACTGAAGACGAATCAATAGACATAACAGGAATTACGACCATTAGAATTTCTACCATAGGCACCATAAAGTTACCCATAGAAAAATCAATGGTGGTTTTTCATGTAGTCTCACCGGATTTTCCCATTAATACAGATGGAATTTTGGGTCGGGAATACTTCCGTCAAGAAAAGGTGGAAATTTCCTTCTGGCATAATACCATAGTAACCTATTCCAACCCTACTAGGCCAATACCATTTATCGATGAAGAATCAAAATTTGCGCAGGAGCAAATAACTGATTACAAAGGGACAGGACCTAGAAAATGTAATATAAAAGCAAGATCGCGTCAAGTAATCCCAATAGAAGTATTGAACAACGAAATAAAGGAAGGGTATTTACCATTAATAAAATCAAGAGAAGGGTTGCTAATGGGAGAAGCCGTAGTATCAAATTCCAGTGGAGTATATAACATTTATGCCATAAATACCACTGAAGAAGACCTAGAAGTTGAAATTGACCCACAGGAACTAATTCCCTTCGAATGTTACCAACTCCCAGGAGATGCATTCGAACAGTACTCCACTGACGACAATTATTTACCCCCGGAAGATAGAGTACAAGCTATTCTAGATATATTAGAACTAGATCATTTAAATCATTTAAAGAGAAAGATCATGTAACTGAAATTGTTCAAGAATATCCAGAGGTATTTCACTTATCTGGAGAATCCTTAACCCCCACGCATTAAGTTAAACATAAAATACACACAAGCGATGATTTTGCGATACATGTCCGCCCTTATCGATTTTCTCCTCAACAAAAGAAGGAAGCGAAAATTGTAATAGATAGAATGTTAACAGAGGGTGCTATCGCATACTCAAAATCACCTTATAGTTCCCCCATGTTAATAATTCCAAAAAAATTAGATCACACGGGAAAACGAAAATACAGGGTAGTAATTGATTTCCGATTATTAAACGAAAAAACTATTGAAGACGCTTACCCTCTTCCAAACATTACCGAAATCATGGATCATTTAGGAAAAGCTCAATATTTTACAGTTTTCGACCTAGCTAGCCGGATTTCATCAGATCGAATTAAACCCTGCTGACAGATCAAAGACTGCTTTTTCTTTCTTGAATGGACATTACGAATATATTAGAATGCCCATGGGTTTAAAGAACTCGCCGGCAACTTTTCAGCAATTAATGGATCAAGTTCTTTTGGGATTACAGGGAGTCGAATTATTTGTTTATCTCGATGACATAGTAATCTATGCAGAAACTTTAGAAGAACATGGAAAGAAAGTAAAAAGCCTCATTAACAGATTAAAAGAGGCAAATTTGTCAATTCAGCCGGGGAAAAGCGAGTTCCTATTTAAAGAAATTGCCTATTTGGGCCATATAATTATCAGTGAAGAAGTGAAGCCCGATCAAAAGAAAATTGAAGCTGTTCAAAATTTTCCTACTCCTAAAAATCCGAAGAATATCAAACAATTTTTAGGTCTTTCAGGATATTATAGAAAATTCATTAAAGATTTCGCAGCAAAAACGAAGCCTTTAACTAATCTTTTAAAAAAGAGGGTACCCTTTAATTGGGGTCCAGAAGAAGAAGAAAGATTTAAAACTATGAGACAAGCTTTATGCGAAAGCCCCATTTTACAGTATCCAGACTTCCAGAAACCATTCACCATAACCACGGACGCCTGAGGATACGCTGTCGGTGCTGTATTAAGCCAAGAAAAGGAGGGCATAGATCTTCCCATATCATATTACTCTCACGTACTGAATAGTGCAGAATGCAATTATTCTACTACTGAAAAAGAGTGTCTCGCTGTTTTATACGCAGTTTGGCAGTATGGACCTTACGTGTCTGGAAGGGCATTTACACTAGTCAGTAATCATGAACCACTAAAATGGATAAACTCCGTGAATGATCCGGGACAAACATTAATCCGATGGCGTTTAAAGTTAAGGGATTACGAGTATGATTTCAAATATAAGCCTGGAAAATTGAATACAAACGCCGATGCCCTTTCCAGAAATCCCATCATGGAAAGTTCTTCAGAGAAAAGCGAAAAAAATAAGAAATGTGCCAAGTTACTACCAATACAAACAAGTCGAACTAAGCAAGGTACTGAAAGACAAGCGAAGCCTGTAACCAAAACTTCAAACCGACCCTCGATAGTGACGAGAAAAGGACCATCAACCAAAACCGCTACTTCAAGGCCTTCCACTTCAGGAACCCAACGAATAACCTTCAAACCCAAAGACGACAGTCGGCGCACGGACGTTACTTCAAAACCTTTAGAGGACCTAAATGAAAGTGGCATAAGCAAACGCCTGCTCAGAAGAAAAGTCAAAGAAATGAGAAATAAAACTAGACCCAATTACCGCGATTCCAGCACCGACTCCGAAGATGAGGCAGCCGAATCCGATAATCCAGTCGAATCCGATAATCCAGTCATTCCTATACTTCTAAAAACTCGAAGTGTTCTACCAAGATTAGATGTAACTCTGGCAGCCTTTCCATCACGCGATATACCCAAAAGTGCTCCACCAAACGCCACAGCTCATTTCCAGGAACTTTTTGAAAAGAAAATCGCTGAAGAAGGACAAGAACAAGAAGGACCAGTAGTAGAAACAAACACGGAAACCCTCATGACCTTGGATCCTCCACAAAGCGACAGTGAGGACAGTTCAGAAGAAGAAGAAGAAAAGAATGAGCAACAAAGTGAAGAAAGAAAAGAGCTTGATAGTTCGAAATTAACTAAAGAAGAATTAAAAAGCTCATTTACACAATTCGATGAATTTTTGGAAGCCCATAAAGAATGGGAAACGGAGGGAGAAACAGAAGAAAACGAGGAAGCTCACGGAGGCATTATGGCTGTATCAGAATGCGAAGACAATCCAGAAATTCTTCACGCCATTGAGGAACTAGAACCCGATAGTGAGATTGAACTCACTCGAAGAATAGATTCAGTGATAAATTGGGCTAAACATGAATTACAGGAATTCAAAACAGAAAAAGTGAAAAGTTCCGAATCTAGTAAAGCACGGTGGTCCTGAAGCATGTTTGGGTTGACCTAAATTGTCGCCGAAAATGGGCTACGCTATTCGATTCTGTAGTGTTCAAGCTTTTGAAAACCGTCTCTCCGAAAATCCTAGCTGCTCGTTTTAGAAAATGGCGACCAAAAACAGTTTTCTTTTCATTTTTGAAGGGCTCAGTCAATGTTGAACCGGTTGATTTCTAAATTTTTTTCATTGAAGGTTACAACTTATATTATTAATATTGACAGAAATTAATCAGGTTATAAACCGAGAAATATATTTGATAAATTCTAATTTATTCATATGTACATATAATGATAAATATACAATGTTATAATATATAAGTTGATATTTAAATGCGCTCTGACGAAAATTCAACAACGGCCTTCTTCAATCTCGTAGAAAACGAAGGATCTTTGAGTGAATTAATCTTATAACGACCCCAAGTGTCCAAGAATTCATGATGTACCGACTCCCCTGCTTGTTCGGACCATAAACCAAGTCCATCGTTATCCAGAAAATGTATACAATTTTTCAAATTTTCTTTTAATACGTGCACTTTCAATGTTGTAGACACATTTGTACTTCCAAAGCTTTTTTTTAACTGATCAATTCCATTCTTCAAATCCCCATCGATTTTTTGCGTAGTAAAACTAGATGAAACTACTTTGTCCATCGCTCTGAAAGCTGAAACATACGGCACCAGACAAAAGTAACCGATATTCTCAAATGCCCAAAAAACTAGGTTTCTTTTCCAAAAATTATCATGGTGAAATTTTCGAAGGAAATGCGTGTCGTCAGCTTTTGAAATCCTCAGATGCCCTTCAAGATCCAGAAATTTACACAGAGAATATCGGTTACTTCGGTTTGGTGCCGTATGTTTCAGCTTTCAAAGCGATGGACAAAGTAGTTTAATCTAGTTTTACTACGTAAAAAATCGATGGGGATTTCAAGAATTAAATTGATCAGTTAAAAAAAAGCTTTGAAAATACAAATGTGTCTACAACATTGAAAGTGCACGTATTAATAGAACATTTGAAAAATTGTATACATTTTCTGGATAACGATGGACTCGGTTTATGGTCCGAACAAGCAGGGGAGTCGGTACATCATGAATTCTTGGACACTTGGGGTCGTTATAAGATTAATTCACTCGAGGATCCTTCGTTTTCTACGAGATTGAAGAAGGCCGTTGTTGAATTTTCGACTCGACCAGCATGCATTTATGAAGAAAATGTTCAACGCAAGAGTTGTAGCATTTTATACTCCCGATCGATTGGTGACTTTGACCTTGTCTATGGCCAGAACCTTCACCAGGACATTTTCTTCAAAAATGCATGCCAGTTGAGTCATCCTGCTGCACGTTGTTCGACCTTGCCCTGACCTTTCCAGGTCAAATTTTCGATTTGTCCAGGTCATATCTGGACGTAAAATTGTCCGCTCTCTCAGTTCCCGGGGTCAAAAATAGAGGTTCCCATTTAAAAATATCAATTTGACCTTGAAATGACCGTGAAGGTCATGGTCAAGATCAAAATAAAGGTCACCATTGAATTCCTTGTTGAAAGTTCCTTCAAGAATGACCTTGACCGCCCTGAAAAATATCTTACCTGAGGAAATATTTAGCCGTCCCGGGACTTTTTGGACACAACATTGTATCTTTATCATTATATGTACATATGAATAAATTAGAATTTATCAAATATATTTCTCGGCTTATAACCTGATTAATTTCTGTCAATATAAATAATATAAGTTGTAACCTTCAATGAAAAAAATTTAGAAATCAACCGGTTCAATATTGACTGAGCACTTCAAAAATGAAAAGTTTTCAAAAGCTTGAACACTACAGAATCGAATAGCGTAGCCCATTTTCGGCGACAATTTAGGTCAACCCAAACATGCTTCAGGACCACCATGAAAGACAGCGAAGACATGAAACTTGAGGAACAAGAAAAATTCCTTTCAACACAATTAATACGTCCTGAGATCGGACAATGCAAACGTGTAACTTTCGTACTTCAACCGCCTAATACGCCGGATGAATTAGCAACATTTCGTCCATCAGTCTGTGGATTGCCACAAGCCTTATCGACACCACTTCTACAATCAGCGAAAATTAAAGAAACTACAGAACTTTCGATAAATTCCAACGAAAACATCAAGCCCAGACACATAGATATGAATCAACCAGAAACAAGCAGTGTTTCATTAACCGAGACTGCAAAAATAATTACAGAAGACGACAACACATGTACATCAATCACTAGTATCCAGCCTACATTGCCGACTGAGTACAATCGCCCTGCTAATATTGACGTATTCCCGAAAATAAAAGGTAGCCGCGAAAATTTAACGCATCTTAGAGGAAACTATGTACACTTCCTTTCCGAAGACTGCACACAATTTACGTGTATCTCTCGAAAGAGAGAACATAAACTCATTCCGAATCTTAAAACAAGGAGATTTGACTCAAAGCTTTTTCAAAGGCACCATGATAGACGTACTAAAAGAAATTTTCGATAACAGCAATATCGAAATCACATATTGCTATGGAAGTGTGTGTGTGTCCCGAAGAAGATCGCGGTCCAATAATAATCGAATACCAACAAAGTAAGATAGGAGGACATAAGGGAGTTAACAAAATTTATGGACGAATACGAGAAAGATTTACGTGCCCAGGAATAAAAGAACAAGTCACGGAATTTGTGCGAAAATGTAGTATTTGCCAAGAATAGAAAATTATTCGGGCCAAAACCCACGAACCCATGATTATTATGGACACGCCTATAGATACTTTCGACAAAGTATCACTCGACACAGTAGGACCATTGCCGACAACTCCCGATGGAAATCAACATATTCTCACTATGCAGGACAACTTGTCAAAATATTGTATTGCTGTAGCAATGAGGTTCATGATGCAAAACTAATCGTAGGTAATTAATCTTTAAATATATGTTTAGTGCTTATATATGAATGTATTTTATACTTTTAGTGGAAATTATGCATACAATGGGATATATGGTGAACTATAGTAAACCTAACCTCACTTTGCATGTGACAGTCAGAAAAGGATTTATCAACCTTTTACGAATGCTATATGATAAATATTGATAAAAAAGTTTGAAAAATGTATTTTGTTATGTTTACAAGGTATAAATGGCACTTTATACTTATTAACAATATTTCTTTTCTTAAAATTCGTATCTCATTGACAGAGGGTCCAGTACTCGGCTTGGTGCTGCCACCTAAGATTAGTTTTGCATCATGAACCTCATACCCGACATAACAGCTACAACAATAGCGCATACTCTAGCTAAGAATTTAATCTCACAATATGGCAACAGTGTTAGTTGATTACATCCGATCATACGCAGATTATTACGACGATTGCAATAGTTTATTGCCTTTTGCAATGTTCTCCTACAACACTTCATTTCATGAAGCAACTAGATTTACACCTTTCGAATTAATATTCGGAAAAGTTGCGCGCACCCCTAGCGGTTTCCCTTCCTATGAAAAGCTAGAAACTTACGGGTCTTATTTAAAAGATTTAATAATGAGACTATCTGAAATTAAAAACATAGCAGCCGGAAGTTTAATTAATGCTAAATACAGATCCAAACGACTATATGACAGACAAATAAACCCTTTTATTGGAAAAGTAGGAGATAACGTGTACGTAAAAAGGGAAACCAAATCTAACAAATTAGACAGTAAAAGTCATGTGCCCTATACAGTTGTAGATATATTAGATAAGCACACTGCTATTTTAGAAACAGCGGATGGAAAGCGTTTCCAAAAACACGTGGACAAATTGAAAATAGCTCATGAGTAACCCTTATAACATGCAAATTATAACATATTATTTCCTTTTACAGGATGGCCGCTTCAATCATATTAACTAGACTCCCGAAGGGACAAATATACCCTTCAATAACCCATCCGAAAGGTGACATAAACGAGTTGGAATTCCCTAAAGGGCCGTTAGAGGAGCTGACCGCAGAATATGAAGCACCTAGGAAAATGATGAAAGAATTAGAAAACATTTATTTTTTCAGTGAAGAAGTTAACTTAAAAAATGAAGTTGAAGACACATACGTCTTATGCGCAGATAACGATTCCAAAATGTTAATTAAATTCGTTGCAGAAAACAACGACACGACGGGTGTAGTATCAGAAGAAGAGTTTTGCGGCTTTATGAATGATAACTGATATAAGTTAATTAACCAATTATAATAAATTAATTATAGTAATAAATTAACATAATAAGCATAATAAACATAATAAACATAATTAGTAATATCACTAAATCGTAACATACCAACAGACACGAATCTATCTATCTATCTATCTATGGGGCATAATTTCTGAAGTGTACCCACCTCGAAAATGAAAGTTGTCCGATCGGGCTAAAAATTGGCCCAATTGTAGTCCTATTAGATAGTACTCCTCACACCAAAAATTAATTCATTTTGATAATTATTTATCACAGTGGAGGGGGTACAATTTTGTGTTTTTTAAGAAAAGCTTTACTTTCAAACGTTTGTAACTTTTGTCCTATTGCCTTAAACAAAATTTCACTTCAAATGTTTTCGATAGAATTTTTCGTAAAATTTCTGGTGGTAATAACGATTTTTGAAAAAAATCAAAATTTGACCCAAATTTTCGAAAATCAAAAATAAATTTGACTTTTTTTCAAACTTGGGCACTT
>CAKNYM010049343.1:171594-199346 GCA_932195095.1 Andricus curvator
ATCGCGGACGATGAAAAATTTTAAGAAGGGAGGAGACACAAGGGCACCTTGTTTTTTTTTAATTTTAATCTTAAAATCCACCAAAATTTCACATAACCAAATTAAAATAGTAGCAAATATAAGCCGACACACGTTAAGTGTGGCTGACCAAACGCACACCGTAACTACGGAAAGATTAACCACAATTCTAGTGGAAGAAACGGTAAGCGCCAGACATGACGTTAACATTCATTATGGCCGCCTGCAATAAGTGAAATACTATCGCAACACACGGACTCCGCCTGCATAGCTAGAGGAACACCAGTAGCAAGATAACAGTACACCGACAAAATGGCAGTGAGAAGTAGAAGAGAAAAACGAAGTCACAGTTTCATGCAATGACATCACGATCCATGATGGCCCTTCGCACGAGGAACGCAATCCGACCGCTACAAGATACCGAAGACCGCCTGGAGAGAAGAAACGAAAAGCCTACAAGGTAGCAGATAAGATATATATGTACGTATATATCACCGGCAGAGAAACAGCACCAAAAAGGATGCATAGAGAAGAACGAGTAGTTAAGAAAGCTAGGTTGAAATAGGCTAAGAATCCCATTAGAAAAGCATTTATTAAATTTAAATGATAATATATGGATATCGATAGCGAAAAATTTATGACGCTTGATTACGAAAAACGGAACGTGAAGTCTCAACACACGAGTTTGTAACCCGAAAATTAGGAAATACAATACCATAATGCAGGTATTGGAATATTGTTTGGGAAAATTTTAAAAACGTATAATAAAACAAAAATAAAAATCACGCGGGTCCGAGGAATCGAACCCTGGCCGATGAGCTCTACAGTCAAGTGGGTTACCACTAGACTAACAAGCCACGGAAATTGTATTAACTTAACTAGAGGAACACTCATCCGTCAGAAAGACTATAGTAGGCATAATAGAAACCTACAAAGCGTACAGCGGAGTAGGGTTGAAACGAGTGACCCACGTGCGTTGAGACTTGACGTTGCGTTTGGCAGTATGTATATTTTAGGTTTAATCTTGAAATAAGGCATATTAATAGAAGGCATAAGAAACTAAACTTCAATACATAGCACGCATTAACGCGTACTAGTGAATAATTTTTAACAAGTTATATAAAATAAAATAAAAATAAAAATAATATATAGCCAACAGCCATACCACGCTGAAAAACCCAGTTCTCGTCAGATCACTGAAGTTAAGCAGCGTTGGGCGCAACATTCTTATAAAAGAAATTCAATTTTATGAACGATCCTCTTTTCTTAGAATCCAATTTTAAATATCAAATCAAAACTCATACTTAAAATTTAGTTGAGGAATTTTAAGGGTATAACACAGAAAAACTAATGGTTTCTTTTAGTTCGTTTATGTCCGATAGATGCCCATAGGCGGGTGTCGAGGTTTTTAGCCACGCTTCTTCTGCCTGCGCGGTGGAAAACATCGGATTTTCAACATAACTTTCAAACTGTCACATTTCATGTGCGATGTCTGCCTTTCAAGAATGACTAATGTCTATGATTTTAGTTTCCTCATTAAATTTTCCCAGTGCAATATTATTTAATTCGAATTATAAAGCAAAATGTGCATCATTAACTTGAAAAATCTTTGAAGTGAGTTAAGACAGAAGTGACAAAATTGGTTCTAATAAAAAACCGAGTTTTTGCTGTGAAAACCTAAGCCAAAGAAGAAAATAAGGAGCAAATAAACACAAAATATCGGTTTTGAAACTACGACATGTAGTTGGGAAGAATTTTTAATTTTGCGAAAACCATGACGTTGAGTCAAAACATACACCTAATAATTGCACAAACACAAATTTATTCAAAGTGAATTAATGGTATAACATAAGAGGAGCCGTACAAGGAAACTATCAGTTCATAAACTACAAGACAGTAGTCACTATGTCAATTATTACCGTCCGGATCCCGCAATACGTGACCGCACCGACAGGAGATTTCTGCTGATTCCATCCGTATAAATCTTCCACATGGACAGAAGCGGAAACTCGTACCCTCCTGCCTGAAATAACAAAGAAGAAAACAATGTGAAACACACAGTCTTAAGAGGAAGGAAAAAGAAGCGGAAGTAAAAATGTTATGAAATCTCACCCAAGACACACCGAGGATTGCGGATGCACGTGTGTGCACGAACGAGAGTCTGCATTTTAAGACCGAGAGAGGTGTTGGCAAACGAAGTCATACATCTCATCGTCCCGCACACACAAAGAGTCCCGAGCCTCCTGCAGCTCGGTGTGCGCAGATTGCCTGGCGTCTATGGCCGCTCCATGACTCCTCTTTGGAAATCCCCGTCCTCGCCTCCCGACCTTGCCTGCAGGCTGCCTGGAAGTAGATGCTGCCGTGTTTGACGTTATCTCTGAATGGAGAGCTTGTAAGAGCACAGAATAAAAACCTAAGGCTGTTGCTAGGGATAGCAGTTTACTGCACAGCGATAGTGGAGACAACCGTCGGGGACGATCGTCTTCACAGACATCTGAACATAAAACAAGTATATAATATTGCAATCATCTGAACACCACGCACATAAAGACAAAGTCAAAATCCCAATTAAAAAAAAATGAAAACCAACACTTTAAACGTAATCAACGCAGAAGCCCAAGGACAGGAATTTAGCAGAATTTTGTAGAATTTGCGACAATTTGCAACTTCTTTAAAAAGAAAGTGAAGAAGCGCGTAGGAGCACACCTTGATGCCTCTTATTTAAAAGTCTAACAACAGAAAAGTCCGTTGCTTTCACCGAAAGTCCTAACAGGTCACGAGACAATCGAACGATGGTATCCACGTCCTTTAAAGAAGTCACTTTACAAAAGGAAAACTGGAAAATGCCTAAGGCATTTTCAAGCTCAGACACCCTATATTTTAAACTATCTTTCTTTAGAGCAATAGCACACACAGAATTATCAGACAAAACGACAGATGTCACTTCCGGTACTGAATTTAATGAAGACAAATCAAAACTAATGATGGAAGTCACGCAATCATCGGTAACTTCTTCAGACGAAGTACTGTCAGCATCATTAGCGCTTCTTGATGGCCCGAAAATGTCGTCCAACAATTCAAAAAACTGATTACAACGCGAAAAATCTCTTCAAAGCATGCCTCCAACGTCAAAAAGAGAAAAGACAAAGGAGAAAAAAACACATCACATGACATACACCATGAAACAGATACAAAAATATACTTACCTCCTTAAGACATATCACGTAACACACACGTTCATCTACGCACACAATTCTGAGCAGCACTTAAAACACACACCAATGTTTGCTAATTGCGAGCAAGAACTAAAAATATTGAGCAGAAAATTTTGACTATAAAATGACATTAAGGAGTCCAATAAACAACGTTGAATTTTTAAATACATAAAAATCATCGAGGACGATGATGATTCTAAGAAGGGAGGACTGTTACATCCCACAAATTTTATAATTTTTATGCAACACCGATAACTATGCGCAATCTACCTTATCCCACATGATATAGGATAACGCCACTAATTAAAATCGAGCACCATACCGATCGTCTCTGAGTTCAAACCTAACTATGATAATTGTGCAACGGTTGGTAAAATAGAAACCTCAAGATAAGTAAAGTGTTACCATGAAAGAATAAGAACTCAGAGCCTACCGCTAACTTAGCATACGTTCGGTTAATGAGAGATTGTAATTGAAGACTCTACCGCTATACGATAATTAAGTTTAATTAATAACATACGAATGTATGCATATTTCTAATAATCTGTAACATAAACAGTAACAAAGTCAAAACTAATCATATGGAACATGAATACACACGTATGTCTAAATTGAAGTAATAAGTTATCGATGTAATGTCATACTACAGTTTACTATTAAAGTATAACCCACCTAGTGAAGAAACATGCGCATAGTCAAACAAGATTGTGACCAAAAGTGTCTCACTAGAGACATCGCCTATAGCTAAGCTAACGTATAGAATCCAAACTCCTGAAAGGTCGAGAGTTGAGATGCGCGATCGCTGTCCACGGTTGCTGACGATAGCATGAGTCATCCGGCAGTCCCGGCCGTCATACTGTTCACTTCGATCTACGATTAACGAATCACTTTGACAAAGTTATGGCTTCTATCTCATTGTGACCGAAGAAACACACTGATTAAGTCGTACACTCTCAAGTTCAAACTTAAAGTAGTTAACGTGTTCGAGTCTTGGACTCAGTCCCTTCGGCTGAGACTTTCGGTCGTTGCAGAGTAACTTTCCGGATAAAGTCCGCGGTGTTAACCTTCGTGAAAGGACTCACTATTGAATTACTTCCGAGTTTATTCAATTGATCATCCGGTAAAACTCCGTCGGTGTTTTACGTCATAAGCGGAGATCCAACCGACAAAGCAACTCACTCTCGCCCTTTCTAGCGTAGAAAGGTACATGTAAGTTTATTTTATGTAACTCTTAAATCTGTTCTCACTCCTTATAATAAAATAATTGTTAAAGCAACCATCTCTCACTCATTTAAAACACTGTACTCGGACACAATCCGCGTAGGGCTGATAAGTGACATACAAACCCACCAACAAATAATTGGTCAGGTCTTACCAGCCTGACATAATCAGCACACTGGTCTCTCTCTCTTTTCCTATTTTCCATACTATCCTCGCCTTTTGCTCGGGACGTGACACTGTCCGAAAATCGTAGTTCCAGAAAATTTGGCACTTCTCGTTTTGGAAATTGACTCTATCTCCCGCATGAGTGGGAACCCCGGATTGCAACTATCGCTGGGAACTTCTTGTCATAAAATGCGGTCACGGTATACTAGCAAATGACACCATTCTGGCATGCGAAAATGAAACCCTCTGTATCTGAATTAAGCCCAGATGATCTGCGAAAAGCAAAAGCTTGCTCCTTCGGTAAGGACTGTTTTTCTGCATTTCTGTGAAAGTTTCCGTGCATTTTCTTGTCGAGTAGCTGTTGGCGGAATTTTTCTACTTCTGCTTTCTTTACTTCGGCTTTTATAAGTGAAGCATCTAGATGAAGTGATGCACTTTCCTCACTTCTGATGTTAAAATTCAGGCAAAGGGTCTCGGCTGCCTGTTCCGCGGATCTGTAAAGGAACGCTCGTTCGCCAATCATCTCGTGTTTCCTGACCATTTTTAAGAGAGGATTTCTTCCATTTGCAATGATGTAAGCTGTACCCAGAACGATTCGGTTATGAAGACGTTGGAGATTCAAATGTCCGCGCCCGCCCTCACGGCGTGGGATTAATAATCGCGGAACGGCCGAATTGATATGCAAGCTCTTATGCATACGCATGATTTTAAGTGTAGCGATATCAAGGGCCGTAAGCTCGTTCTTCCTCCATTGAACCACCCAAACGAGTAGAGTAGAACCGGGATGACAAACATGTTAGTCGCAGATATCTTGTTCAACGCCGACAGATTTTAAGACCAAATCTGTGTACTTCTTGACGATATTTAAAGCACTCTGAAGTTTGCTTTTAACGGAAGCATAGATCTTCAGGTCAGCCATATACATCAGTGAACTAATGCTCGCGATGATTAGTGTCGCCGCAGAGGTATCCAGAAGAATTTCGTAGTGCGAGAGATAGAGGCAGAGGTGTGATGCAAAAAAGCAGAGGCCTCATGGTATCGCCCTGAAAGACGCCCCTCTGGAAGGTGATGTTGTTCGATGTCACCCGATAATTTCCAGAGATAGTAAATCTAGTTTTCCAAAGGGGCATCAATCTCTCTATGCACCTCACTATGTGTGGATGAACCTTCAAGTTTTCCAACAGACAGATGATAATTCTATGAGAGGTTGAATCGAAAGCTTTCCTGTAGTCAATTAGCAGGTTCTCTCGGAATGCGGAATGGGCCTTTCCGACTTTAAATAAGAGGTGACTATGCGGGCCAGATGTTGGTGTATAGAAGTAAACTTCTTTCACCATAAGTTCTTAATACCATCTGGTCTTGCAGCGGAAAAGTTCTTCCTGCCCCTGAGTGCTTTTTTCACCTCTTCGGCAGTGATTGATGGACATTGCTCCTCAGATTTTATGAGGTTGTCGCAAAACTCCTTGAAGCGGATGATATTGTCACTATCTTCTTTCAACTCCAGTGTTTTCGGGATCTTGTATACCTCTCTCCAAAAAGTTTCTCCTCGTTGGACTTGGGTGTCGGGTGCTCTGCGTGTTCGATCGTTTTGAACCGCATCTACCAATTTTTTGTGATTTGGTGGTGTCATTGTTGTTCCCACGAGCAGCTAGCGAAAGGGTTCGTCCGTCCTTGTAGAGCACCGTGTGTAAGGATAAGGCTGCATACACTGAGAGGTCGCCCGGTACCCCAGACACCTCACTCAGGTGCCATTCAGCTTTCGGCACGGTTGTTACGCCTCCGCTTAGGGGTTATTCCTTCGGGACCATCCCTGGACAATTGTCCGCGACTGCTTATTAATTATTGTAACCATATTCAGCAGAAACCCTCGGTACAGGGACCCTCTATGCGCAACCCGAGGACGCCTTCGGTGGCTTTGTCATATATTACAGACATACAGACAGACAGACATACAGACGGACAGACGCTATCGCCAAAACTTGAGTTTCGGCTTCAGAGGTATGAAATTTCGGATCATTCTAATACTTTCTCAATCATAAATGATGAGAATGTAAAAAAACACGTCCAAATATCTTCAAGTTTCCGTGCTGTCACGCTTTCCGTCACGCTGACTTTGCGAATAAACGCAGTTTTTTAAATTATGTTTCATTTTAAATCTGTACTTTCTTGTGTTCACCTAATCACTTGCACGATCATCATTATGTTCGAGTCTGATCCGAAACAAACGCTATTATGAGTATCTTTCTCAGGGTTCCCAGTATTTTTGTTCGCATTATACACGCAAAACACATCCCCATGCAAAATATTATGTCGCCAGTCCCAATAGTTTTTGTGCTAGGACTGCTAATAGGGTAATTTTGAGTAAAAAGGGCTAAATTATCATGTTTTTGCATAGCAGCGCTATCATAAATAAGTTTCTCAGGGTTCTCAGTATTTTTCCTCGCATTAGACACGAAAAATACATTTCCTTGCAAAATATTCATTCGGTAGACCTAATAGTTCTTGCGCTAGTACTGCTAACAGGGTCATTTTTGGTAAAAAGGGCTTAATTTTTATGTATTTGCATAGCAACGCTATAATGAGAATTTTCTTCAGTGTTCTCAGTAACATCCCTCGCATTAGAAACGCAAAACACATCTCCATGCAAAACATGACGTCGGCAGACCTAATAGAGTTTGCGCTAGGCGTGGTAATGGACGATTAGCCATTTTACCGACTGCATACGGGATTCCTACAAACCCTAAAAAAAGATCTATTTAAAACGAAGAATCATATTTATACAAAAGCCTGATATATTAATTTAACTTAATATTAAAGCAACGATTTAGAGAGAAGAATGGTCTATTCAGCAACTCTTACATGACTTCTCTTTTAAAAACTCCAAAGTTCTGGAACAATTTGGTTGGCGCGTTTGAAACCAGCATCTTAAAATCTATAAACTTTATAAATACAATAAGTATTCATCTACAAATTGAATCCGCCATTTTGAATTTTGACTTTGGATTTAAATTCAGTGACCCAAAAACCCCCAGAATAGCAATTTTCAGGCAAAACGGGTTTCTTTTACAATTTAGGTCCGCCATATTGGAAAAATCATTTTGAATTTTTGATAGTGGATTCGAATTCAGCGGCTTCAAAACCTCTCAAATAACAAGAATAGTGAAATTAACTTCAATGCCAATCACTCATGCCATGAAGGGTTAAAATATCAAGTTCAATTGCATTTTTCTTAGAAACGGGAAGTCGTAAACTAATTTAAAGGCCGACTTTGGATTCAGCATGATCAAATCTATTGAAAAATATATGTAGCAAATCAAATATGATATATGAGCGCACATGGTAATCAATACTACAAATTTTTGTAAAAAATGTCGACTTTAACATAGATTTTAAAGTAGAAAAGTCTTCTTTACTGATTTGACCGATAGTCTAGTCAACAGGGAACAAATTTCACTCAAATAAAAAAATCCGGAAAAGTAGACATTTTTTTACAGATACGTTGGGGATGGCTTTATCAAGTTACTGTAAAAAGTCTGCAAGCACATGTGTACGGCAACGGCCACCATGTTGGAAAGTGTTAAACAATAACATGTTTTTAAAAATAACTCGAGAACGGTTGATTCTAGGTCGAATATGGTTATGTTAAGAAATTTTAACAATTTTAGTGTGCACAAAAAAGGTTCTAACTGTTGTAGACGTATTATCAACCGCTACGGTAAAAAATTGGATTAACTGTACAATTGTGGGATTTCTGAACGAATAAAATAAAAGCTGAAAATATCTGGGAATGAACTTCGGAAATAGATTAGGCGATTCGTACTGGAGAAAATGCATGTTCCTGTTAAAAAAAACGACCAACTCATTTGCATTAAAAATTATCAGTATAAAATTAGTTCAATTTCAGTGTACAATTTGACATGCTTAAGGGAATGCTTTTGAGATAAAACTCCTTTTAATTGTTCCTCCATATTTATACAATATATTTCCCAATTTTTAGGTCAGAATAATAATATTTCAGGTCTATTTTAAAGCATCAAACAAGTAAATTGTAAAACTGAAGGTATGATGTAGGCAGCAGTGGTGATTAGAGTCCTAATGGCAACAATAGTAGCGGGGGCGAGAACGACTATCTCGGTCTATTATATTGAACCCTTCCAAATTTTTTTTGCTCACTTTTCCCAATAATATAACAGACCGAGGTAATATAATAATAATATAATAATAATAATAATATAACAGACCGTTCTTGCCCCCCATTCCCATTGTTGCCATTAGGACTCATAATCACCGCTGCTGCTTACATCATAGCTTCAATTTTTAAATTTACTTGTTTGATGCTTTAAAAAAGGCCTTAGATATTATTATTCTGACCTAAAAATTAAGAAATATATTGTATAAATATTAAGGAACAATTGAAAAAGGGTTCATCTCAAAAGCATTCCCTTAAGCATATCAAATTGTACACAGAAGTAGAGCTCATTTTATACTGATAATTTTTAATGAAAATGAGTTGGCCGTTTTTTTTAACAGAAACATGCATTTGCACCAGTAAAAATCGCCTAATCTATTCTCGAAGTTCATTCCCGGATATTTTTGGCTTCTATTTCATTTGTTCAGAAATTGTACAGTTACTCCAATTTTATAGCGTAGCCGTTGATAATAGGTCTATAACAGTTAGAACGTTTTTTGTGCACTATAAAATTTTGAAATTTTTTTAACATAACCATATTCGGCCTAAAATCATCCGTTCTCGAGTTATTTTGACAAACATATTATTGTTTAACACTTTGCAACATGGCGGCCGTTGCCGTACACAAATGGTTGGGGACTTTCTACAGTAGCTTAATAAAGCCATCCCCAACGTATCTGTGAAAAAATTCTAATTTTCCGGATTTCTTGATCAAATCCTTCATTGACTGGACTACGAGGGCATGAGTTCATCATACTTGAAATCTGTTGCACAAGCCTTCCTGAAATTTTTTGAAATCATTGTGGAATCTTCGAAATTTTTTTGTGAAATCATTTAAATCTTTTGAAATATTTGAAATCATTTAGAAATCTCTTAAATCATTTGGAAATCTCTTAAATTTTCTGAAATCTTTTTTAATATTTGGAATCTTGGTAAAGCCTTTGAAATCTTGAAATTTAGTATTTAATTTCATATTGGGAATACATCAGTAACGTATATGATATATTTGTTCGCGTCTTTGAGAGACATAGATTGCCCAAATTAAGAACCTTTCATGACCTATGATAAACTAAAAATATCGTTTTTAAATTTTTTAACAAAATAATTTTTCTTGTTTACGAGAGGATTTTTTTTATTGGAAATATAACAGTACTGCATTTGATGTAGTTGTTCGCTTCTTCGAGACGCGTGGATTGATCTATTGACGAACTTTCGATGAACATTCTTGATTTATCAATAGTTACTTAGAAAGTTAAAAAAAGCTACATTGTTCCTATGATGTTTTATTTTGGAATCTAACACTACCGTAAGTTAAAAAGTTATTCATTGTAACAGAAAATAGCGATTGACATTTTGTTGGGCTTTCTAATTTTCAGAAAATAAGAATTTTCACTTTGTTTTTTTTTTTTTTAGGGAAAAACCTCCCTCTATGAGAAGGCAAAATACTAATAAAGTGCGCACAAATAAATACACCCATAGTATAGTATTTACAGTACTACTGTATATATATATATACACACACACACAAACACACAAAGGGTGTCCCAGCTCAAGTGTCGGGATATATAAAATTAAAAAAAAAAAGGGTTAAACAACCACCGCAGGATCCCACTGGGAGCAACTACCATCTAAAAATAACACCGGCTCCCAGTAGAACCGCGGTAAATCACACTTATGGCCACGTCTGACGACCGTGAGATGGGTAGGAAGATGAAATTACGACGACAGGCCGGCGAAACCCTCGTGTGTCTTGAGGACACAAAGCGACCCAAGGATGACAGCTTTCAGCATCCATCTCGCAAGTGCTTTGGCATATTTTTGACACGCGGGTATGGCTTTAAGGTTACTACCCAATGATAGTTTCACACCTCCAAGAGAACCGATCACAAGCACAATTACGTTAACCGGAGCCGAGAATTTGATTACGAATATGGTTCGTTCTTCGAAGCCTTGGAGAACGATGTCAGGCCTACAGTGTGCAACGGAGACTGCTGTCCGAAAATCGTAGTTCCAGAAAATTCAGCACTTCGCGTTTTGGACAATTGACTCTATCTCCATTGGAGCGTTCGGCAGGGCAGAGTCGCGGCCAACACTGTAAAAGCGACAAAGATGGTAATAAAGCACTCTTAGGGCCGCATTATGTCTGTAGATATACGTCGTTTCCGCGTGGGTGGGACATCCAGATAGTATGTGTTCTAGGTACTCAGCGCGTGCATGACATGCTCTGCACCTATCGCTGGGAACTTCTGGAAATAAAATGCGGTCATGGTATACTAAGGTGGAAATGACACCATCCTGGCATGCGAAAATTAAACCCTCTGTACCTGAATTAAGCCCTGATGATTTGAAGAAAGCGAAAGTTTGCTCCTTCGACAAGGACTGTTTTTCTACATCTCTGTGGAAGTTTCCGTGCATTTTCTTGTCGAATGGCTGTTGGCGGTCTTTATTTGGGCTTTTAGAAGTGAAGCATCTAGATCGAGTAATGCACTTTCCTCACTTCGGATATTAAAATTCAGGCCAAGGGTCTCAACCGCCTGCGCCTGGTCCGCGGCTTTGTAAAGGAACGCTCCTTTGCCAATAATCTAGTGTTTCCTGACCATTTTTATGACTGGATCTCTGCCATTCGCAACGATGTAAGATGTACTTAGAACACTTTGATTATGAAGACATTGGAGATTCAGAAGTCCGCGTCCACCTTGACGGCGTGAAATGCATAATCGCGGAACGAACGAATTTATATGCAAGCTCTTATGCATATGCATGATCTTACGTGTGGCGATATCAAGGGCCGTAAGCTAGTTCTTCGTCCATTGAACCACTCCAAACGAGTAGAGTAGAACCGGTACGGCAAGTATGTAAGTTGCAGATACCTTGTTCAACGTTGACAGATTTGAAGACCAAATCTGTCGAAGAAGATGCCTGTATCAGCTTCTGGAGAGACTCCTTCACTGATGTTACGTCCTGAATGCGGTTTTGAGGCACGCCCAGTATGTATAGGTCTCTCAAGTGTCAAGATGTCTAATAACACTTATATCCACAAGCTCAGGGTCCTTGGAAACGCCAACAATCTTCCCTTTGTTCAGATGAATCTTGGCACACTTGTCGAATCCAAAGTCCATACCAATCTCTCTTGTGTACTCCTTGACGATATTTATAGAAGTTTGAAGTTTGCTTTTACCAGAGGCATAGATCTTCAAGTCATCCATATAAAATACATGAGTGACCTTATGCTCAAGATAATTAGTGTCGCCACAGAGGTATCCAGAAGAATTTCGCAGTGAGAGAGATAGAGGCAGAAGGGTGATGCAAAAAAAAGCAGAGGGCTCATGCTATCGCCCTCAAAGATGCACACAAGCCTTTTTTCGGTAGAAGTATAGTGCGTCCTAACACCAGCCACTGCGGAATAAGCGTTTACGACTTTAAGTAAGAAAATATGCGGGACAGATGTTGGTGGGCAGAAGTGAACTACTTCCACCAGAAGTTTTTGATACCATCTGGTCCTGCGGCGGAAAAGTTTTTCGTGCACATTAGTACTTTTTTCACCTCTTCGGCAGTGATTGATGGACATTCCTCCTCAGATATTATGAGGTTATCGCAAAACTCCTTGGAGCGGATAATATAGTCAGTATCTTCTTTCAACTCCATTGTTTTCGGGATCTTGTATAACTCTCTCCAAAAAGCCTCTACCTCACTGGGCTTGGGTGGATTTTTGACAGAAACAGGGAGATCGCTGAAGAGGCGCAATGGGTCAGCGAGAAACTGTTGATTCTCCCTGATCCATCTCTCTCTTCTGTATTCTCCTCGCATCAAGTAACACCCTCACGAAGGGAGGTATCCATTTCAGCCAGATCTTGGGGCTTAGGAGGAACGTGGACGTCAATGTTCCTCCTTGTCCTGAAATCGTGATCATCTCTCAGAAGGTGCCTGCTTTCCGCAGTTGGCCTTAATTAGTGGTGTCATTCGATACGATACTTTCTCGTGATCGGGTCGGGATCGTGTCGGTTTTTTCTCGGGTCGGAATCGTGTTGTCGATACCCGTGGTGGGGTGAAATGAAAAACGAGGTTCAAAATTACATTTCAAACGCAATAATGCACCGATTTTAGATTCTTTTTTGTTTGAATGCTGTTAAGGAAAACAGCGAAAAGTGTCGATTTTTTACATTTCATGTTTTATCTCCTACAAAAAATTTTTCTTATTCTTAAAGTCACTTGGATTTAATGCACACTGATATAAGAAAGAAGACAAAATTTGTTAACAAATAATCGATATTAAGGAATATTTGTTTTCAAAGTATATTCCTGCTCTAAAATTGCTTGCTTTTATTGTTTGGATGATACGTGGCGATCAAAATTCAAGACTGAATGTTATCAATAAATTCTATAAACAAATGTACATCGCAAACATTAATAGGCAGAAACAAATTTTTTTCTTCTGCTCTTGTTGTAATGATATTACCCATTATGTTTTCTGAAAAAATTTTACCATTCGTTGATTTTTTTTATTTGATATACAAAACATATAAAGAAATGCACAGAAAATTGAGCTTTTTTAGTTAAAAATTCAACTACTGGGCTGGAAATTCATTTTTCTGGTAAAACATTCTGGATTTTAGTTGAAAATGGTTTGGTTGAAAATAAAAATGAATTCCTTTTTCCTGAAAATTGAAGTATTTGATTTGTTGATTAAAATTCATCTTCTTGGTGGGAAATCAAGAGAAGCGAATAATAATAAATTAATTATTCTCCCATAAATAATTCTTATAAATAATATTAATATTGATAAATTCATTTAAAAAGCTTGAAAATTCATCGTTTTAGTTTGAAAATCGTTGGCTTTAGGTGGAAATTTCTTTTATAACTAAAAATTTAGGTATTCAAGTTAATGATTTATTATTTTAGCTAACAACTAGTCTCTTCAGGTGAAAATTCAACTACATTGGTTGCAAATTGATTCTTTGGTTGGAAATTTAACTATATTCTTGAAAACACGTTTCTATTGTTTGAAGATTTAACCAGCCCTATGCATTGACGTTAGTTCACGTAGCTTCTTAGCGTAAGCTGAGTTGTAGGTGGCGCTGGGTGGCATGTAAACCTGAATTTGTCAACAAATACATGTCAGATGTATAGGCAGGCTCCGTTTTTTACCATTTTTATCTAATAGCAAGTTTTTTGACAAATGATTTTAATTCCAAATTATGGGGGAAATTAAGAACGAAAAAGACCCTCCAAAAGAAAAGAAAATAAAAAACATGGAAATAGTTGAAAAGAAAAGACGGAAACCGGTGTATAGCTCCAGGATGTACTTCGGGTTATGATTCTAATCCTACGAAAGTTAGTGTTTTTCCTGTGCCAAAAGGTGAAGAAAATGTAAAACTATGGCAGAAAGCAATAAGACGCGACGATTTAATTTTAAAACCGGGGCATAAAGTGTGTGAGTTACATTTTGCTCCGTAAGATATTTTGTTGGAAAGAGAAATAAAAGCGGCTGATGGAAGAACTGTTCTCGGAGTAGTAAGTTTATTGTATTTATTTATAATTTAAAAACTTATACAGTTTATTTTCTTTAGTTTTTTTCACATAAACTTATTTTGAAGTAAACTATATATTGAATTTCTAATTTTATTTTTAAATTAGATTTAGAGGTTAAGTATGTATTTTATACGCGGTGTTTATTTTTACTTATATATTTTGTCAATTTAAATTGAACAAATATATAAATAAAAATAGACACTACATATTAAGCATCTAAATGCAATTTAATAAGAAAATTAGAAATACAATATTTAGTTTCCGTAAAAATAATTTTAAATTTAAAAAAAAACTAAATATTGTATTTCGAATTTTATTATTAGATTGGATTTAGAGGCTGAATACGTAGTGTCAATTCAAATTGAAAAAATATATAAATAAAAAAAGACGTATTCGGCCTCTACATCTAATTTAATAATACAACTAAAGATAGAATATTTAGTTAACTTAACATAATTTTAAATTAAAGAAAAACAACTAAATATTGTATTTCGAACTTTATTATTAGGTTGTTAAATTAGATTTAGAGGCTGAGTACGTAGTGTCAATTTAATTGAAAAATTGTATAAATTAAAATAGACACTACGTATTCAGCCTCTAAACCAAATTTAATAATAAAATTAGAAATACAATATTTAGGTAACTTTAAGATAATTTTAAGTTAAAGAAAAACAACTAAATATTGTATTCCGAATTTTATTATTAGATTATTAAATTAGATTTAGAGGCTGAATACGTTATGTCAATTGGAATTGAAAAAATGTATAAATTAAAATGGACACTACGTATTCAGCCTCTAAATCAAGTTTAATAATAAAATTATAAATGCAATATTTAGTTTATTTTAAGATAATTTTTAATTAAAAAAAAAATAAATATTGTATTTCTAAACTTATTATTGAATTAGATTTAGAGGCTGAATACGTTGTGTCAATTTAAATTTAAAAATTGTATAAATTAAAATAGGCACTACGTATTCAGCCTCTAAATCAAATTTAATAATAAAATTAGAAATACAATATTTAGTTAACTTTAAGATAATTTGAAATTAAAGAAAAACAACTAAATATTGTATTTCAAATTTTATTATTAGCTTATTAAATTAGATTGAGAGGCTCAATACGTTATATCAATTTGAATTGAAAAAATGTATAAATTAAAATGGACACTATGTGTTCAGCCTCTAAATCCAATCTAATAATAAAATTCGAAATACAATATTTAGTTTTTTTGTTTAAATTTAAAATTATGTTTACGGAAACTAAATATTGTATTTCTAATTTTCTTATTAAATTGCATTTAGATGCTTAATATGTAGTGTCTATTTTTATTTATATATTTGTTCAATTTAAATTGACAAAATATATAAGTAAAAATAAACACCGCGTATAAAATACATACTTAACCTCTAAATCTAATTTAAAAATAAAATTAGAAATTCAATATATAGTTTACTTCAAAATAAGTTTATGTGAAAAAAACTAAAGAAAATGAACTGTATAAGTTTTTAAATTATAAATAAATACAATAAACTTACTACTCCGAGAACAGTTCTTCCATCAGCCGCTTTTATTTCTCTTTCCAACAAAATATCTTTCGGAGCAAAATGTAACTCACACACTTTATGCCCCGGTTTTAAAATTAAAGCGTCGCGTCTTATTGCTTTCTGCCATAGTTTTACATTTTCTTCACCTTTTGGCACAGGAAACACACTAACTTTCGTAGGATTAGAATCATAACCCGAAGTACATCCTGGAGCCACACAACTGTTTCCGTCTTTTCTTTTCAACTATTCCCGTGTTTTTGACTTTCTTTTCTTTTGGAGGGTCTTTTTCGTTCTTAATTGTCCCCATAATTTCGAATTAAAATCATTTGTCAAAAAACTTGCTATTAGATAAAAATGGTAAAAAACGGAGCCTGCCTATACATCTGACATGTATTTGTTGACAAATTCAGGTTTACATGCCACCCAGCGCCACCTACAACTCAGCTTACGCTAAGAAGCAGTGGGAACTAACGGAAATACAAGGGCGATGCATAGGGCTGGATTTAACTACATAATTGATTGAAAATTTATTTTTCTGTTTAAAAATTGAAACAATTCTCTTGATGATTCGTATTTTTGGTTAAAAATTAATTTTTCTAACCAAAAATTTAACATTTTAATGTTCGGGTAAAATTCGTTAAGAATTTAACTATATTATTGGAAATTCATGTGTTTTGTTAAAAATTCTTTTTGGTGTAAAATAAGGTGTCTTGTTTGTAAATTCAACTACTTGGTCGAAAGTTGAAGTGCATTGTTGTAGATTCATTTTATTGTTTGAAAATTTAGCTATTTTTTTAAAAGACATTCTTTTTGTTTGAAAATGTATTTTATAATTGAAAATTTAAGTACTGCAGTTCGAGGTTTATCATTTTATTTGAAAAGTAAATTCTTTACTTAAAAACTCAACTTTTTTGTTTGAAAATTCGTTTTTTTTATGTAAAAAAATATATTTATTTTTTTAAATTGAAAATGTGACTATTTCATTTTTGGTAGAAAATTTATCTTTTTATTTTGAAGATTTACCTGTTTGTGTTATACTTGAGTGAAAGTTGAACTACTTGGTTAAAATTTCATTTTATTGACTAAGGATTGAACTATTTTGTTGAAAACTATTTTTGAGGTTAAAAGTTAATTTTATTAATTAAAAATTTAACCATTCCATTGTTGATCGAAAATTCAACTGTTTAAGTTTTTATTGAGAATTTATCGTACATATTTGGTTTGAAAATTAAACTGTTCGAATGAAAGCTTAACTGAGTTGTTAAAAATTCATATCATTGGTAGAAAATTTAACTATTTTGTTTGAAAAAACTTGTATAAATAGAACGTTTCAAAGATTTCTGCCCAACAAATATAAATCCACGCCATCATTTGTGATCCTCGCAATTCAAGAATGAATCAATAAATTTGTTAATTATATCATTTGAAGCAATCTCAAGTGAAAAACATTACAAATTGAGGAATTAAAATATTTTAAAACCAGAGACTTGTTTTATTAGACGTCAAATAATTTCTATTTGAAAACGTTTCAAAAAAGTACTTTTATAATTATTATTTATACATTAAAGCACAACACTCTTTTTCACAAATTAACAATTTGAAAAGGAAAAATTACAATTGTAATGTTGAAAGTTTAAATGTAGGATGCAGCACTCTGAAATTTTTACGATTCAAACGAATGCATTCTATTTAAAACAATTCAGCTGAAAATTGTTCACTTTTCAATATCTGATTTATATTTGCTCCTTTTTAATAAACAGTCCAATATTGCCAAATATTAAAAAAAAATCTTTTTCAATAAAAATTTTTTTAAAATTAAATGAAGGTTAAAAATAGGTTCTATAGTTGCATTTGGATGTTTAAAATTATTTACCACTAAGCAAAAGTACAACTCTTCAACTATGGCGAAAATGAATTTCAGCATTTTCACTCCAGCCATAACATAGTGCACATATGTCGAAGGAGTATCGAAAACCCGACACGACCCCGAGCCGATATATCGACTTCCTGAGCCAAAGTCGAGCCGAGCTAAAACCGACCCGATCTACGCCCGATACTGGAGGCTAGGATCGAGTCGGGATCGTGTAGATATCGGGAAATATCGCTCGACGGCATCACTGGTCTTAATGTCGCTTCCTCCTCTTCTTCTGCGGCTTGTTCATACAGTGGTTGGGGTAGCGCTCCGCGTACATATCCATTTTTCCGGAGGTAGTCGGCTGAATTTCGCAAAGACTGTTGTGAAACGTGCTGAAGCTTTGGGTGTTTCTGGCACCACAAAGTGTGCATACGCGCCATAAAGCCTTCGCGAACACGGATAATGCTGGCATCGCAGCAGTCTAGCAAGTCATCCTTGAGTTGATTCGTGCACTCATTGTGGGCGTTTCGCCGGTTCGTCGTCGTGTTTACACCTAAATTATTTTCAGCACCCCGAACTCTAGGCTGATCGGCACTGTTTGCCGACCCATTGTCGGGTGCTCTTTGCGTTCGATCGTTTTAAACCGCATCTACAACTTTTTGGAGGTTTAGTGGTGTCATTGTTGTTCCCACGAACAGCTAGGGAAAGGGTTCGTCCGTACTTGTAGAGCCCCGCATGCAAGGATACGGCTGCATACTCTGAGAGGTCGCCCGGTATCCCAGACTGACCGTTTCAGACACCTCACCCAGGTGCCATTCAGCTTTCGGCACGGTTGTTACGCCTCCGCTTGGGGGTTAATTCCTTCTGGACCATCCCTGGACAATTTTCCGCGATTGCTTAATAATTAATTATTGTAAACATATTCAGCAGAAACCCTTAGTACAGAGACCCTCTATCCGCAACACACACACATACCATCCTTGGATCGCTTCGTATCCTCAAGACACATGAGTGTTTCGCCGGCCTGTCGTTGTGATTTCATCGTGCCCTGTTACCACCCATCTCACAGTCGTGAGACGTGGCCATATGTGTGATTCACCGCGGTTCCACTGGGAGCCGTTGACATTTTTAGATGGAAGATCCTGCCAGTGGCACCCTGCGGTGTTTTTTAACCCTTTTTTAAAATTATATATATATATATATATATATACCGGCCACGTTTCACGACCGTCAACCTTTTCCTTCTCCGACCTTCTTTGAACCTTCTTTTTCCTACTCCCCATATCAGTTTCATTGCCCCTGCCGCTTTTTTTATCCTTTCTCTTATATGAGCTTTATGATGTCCATATGTTTACAAGGTATATCCCAAATATTTGAACCACTTTACTTCATATAAGTTTACTCCCTTCCATCATCCAGTCTATTCTTTCTTTCTTCCCCATCCCTTTCCAAACCTCATTATCCTTGTCTTTTCTACATTGAAATTAAACTTTTTCCATTCTAAGTATACCTCCAATCCTCTGTCTCTCTCTCTCTCTCTGTCTCTGTCTCTCTCTCTGAGCATGGACGAGACGGCGTTTATTATCGTAATTATCGACCACTAATTTCCAAGCACTATCAAAATTAGCATCCGTCACTTTCATGTTTTGCAAAATTAGAGAAGCGCTACTAATTAAACTGACTTTGAAATCATGTGATCGTTGTGCGTTTGTTAATGATTGACTTCAAGCAAATAGTCATGGGGTACGGAAGGAAACGCTTGCTTGTAGTCTATGTTTGCCATGCGCACGTTTCTTTTATATTTACGAGCAGGCAACCCGTCTAAATTCAGATATATTTTGAGCGTCTGGGTTTTTGGGCAACATATACACTTTGTACCTTTGTGCACAAAGCCCGGCACAAGATCTTGGTGTTCAATGATCTTTTGAAAACTTGCTAAAACATCTAAATCTGGGATGTTGGTCATCTCCATTTCAGGGTTATTGCTTCCTCTTGCTTTCTCTAGTTGGAACCACGTAAGGTCTAAATTGCTGCTATTCGTTTTTCCCTAAATACCCGACCAGTCGTTAGTCACGTCTTCCAATTGAGGGACTACGGTGTCTTTCTGGTTATTTTACTTTACACTCAGTTCGCGGTAGAACCTTCTTTCATGTGTAGTCAAATTTAAAAAACTAATTCGATATTTATTATGGGAATGGTCTTCCATAACGGTCCAAAAGGCAGCTATCCGTTTCCTACTTGGTAGGAGGGGGGGGGGGGCTATGTCGGTATGTATCGTCACTCACCGACGCATTTTTTAATGCAGTCAAGTGATCTTCTAAGAGTAGTATGCATATATGACATATTGAGTAAGCCTGGTTTCTTTTTCACCCCACCATCAGCGGACTGGTTTGCAGCAAGTCCAGGATGGGAGAATCTATAGCTTAAGATGGGATCCGAACCACGAGAACCCTGGTAAAAGTACGTAGAAAAAATTTCGGAAGCACCGACGTAGGGATCGAACCGTGAACCTCTAGCAAGAAGGCCGAGCTCCTAATCGCCTGAGCAAGCGAGGCTCCATAATACGTAATAATAATACTTTAATCATTGGATTCGTATTATCAGAAAAATATATGGGTATGTTGTTGTAAATGAACGGTTTTTGTGAAATAAAATGTATATTATCAGTCTAGCAGAAGTAACCGTTAATCGGAGACTTATCCATTTAATAATTTATTCATACCTGATCGAAGTCCATATCATCGGGTATAAACCGAAGGTCATATTTAATGCCACTGGACTCATACTCAAAATTACGAGATTCATTCCAAATTTTATCTGCGGTTTCTGGACTATCACACACGATAACTGCATAGTAGTACCTCAATTTATTTAATTGATATTGTCTTAACTTCTCCATATGATAACTTGAGCCTTCTTCATTCTGTTGATATAACATATCATTAATAACAAATCCCTAAACGACATTGTCGAGTTTGAGAGTAACGATTTATCGATTTCGATAGTAAAGACTGCTTGACACGTGACACGAGGTTCTGCTCAGCAGTATTATGTGCGACTGCAAGGGAAATAGTAGCCGAATCGCAATTCGAGTTTGCTAGTACAGTGTATGGGACTCCCATGCTGTTACTTTATATTTTTGAAACATATATTTAAATAGAGAATTTACTTGCGCATCTTTTTTTCGCCATAAAAAAAGTTGTAGACTTTTTCAGTTTTCGAAATAAATGAAAAAAATATATATATTTTTCAGCACTTTTGGAATCGAGCGAATTTTTAGCAAGCAAAAAGTTCCTGCGGGAAAGTGGTTCCTAAAGGAATAAGAAATTTTCTAAAAAATATGATGTGGATTTTTAAAATAGTTCAAAACTTGTGATTATTTTACTTCGCATATAGTCGTGTGCTTTCGATGAGCTATTGGTCGGGCTTGATACCCGTACGCAGAAGGTCCTACCGTAGGCCGAGCGCCGACGACCACATGCGAAAGTAAAATAATCACAGTTTTTCTGCGTATATTTTTGCTGTAGAGTAGGGTAATAAAAAAAGGTCATATTCATTTAACAAATTAAATATTTTAAATTTAAACTCAACACGATTCAATACTGAACCATAAAACCCTACATAAAATTATAAAATAGATTTTGTGAACTTAAATATATTATACACAATAAAACCATGCACGATAATACTCTATAAAAACGAACTGATTTTTTTTTAATTTTCTAATTTTATAAACTTTACACCATTTCATTCAACAAAACAAAACTCTACACGCAATAATGCAAAGCAGTTGAAAGAAAATTTTAATTATGCAGGGTTAAAAAAAAAGATTTAATAATTTATGTTGTGCAGGGTTTTTTTTGTATGGAGTTTCATTATGTAGAGTTTATTTAAATTTGCAAAATTTAAATTTCTATCTTGTGAAAGTTTGTCGGTCTAGGATCGGACAATATCATTAGGTATATTTTTTACAAATATGAGACTGAAAGGCATATTTTTCTAGAAAACGTGTAAAAATTACATGGAACTTTTAGGAACAGTTCCAGCATGCCGCGAAAATCAACATCTAAACGAGAATTAAGTATTTTGCGATATAATATGGCCGTAATTATTAACTTTTGGTAGTTTTTTACAGATTATTTGTAAAGGACAAATTGAAAATTCTGATGAAACTTTGTATTAATGATTATTTAAAAAATAAAATTTGTTTAAACAATTACTTTTTTTAATTAATTCAACAATTATCGGTATCTTCATAACGACAATAACTATAAGAAAATTAAAAAAAAAGTCGTTCTTGCAAATTTTCTCAACAAAGTAACAGGATAACATGAACTAATTAGTTTAATCAAAAATAAAAACGTTCAAATCCCTTTATTTTTGATTGTCTAAACAATTCTTTATTAATGATATTTAACTTTTGGCAGGACGCAAAAAGCTAAATTTAAACGTTATACTTTTTCCATTGTTCTTAATATGCAGAATGATACTTCGACAGGCTCCCCCCGCCCCCTACACGTATCACGTATTTTGTGAATTACCCCTAAGTCGTAAAGAACGTCCACGTTTAAACAATATATAATTGTTAAACAAAAAAAAAACAACAAAGTGAATTGAAAATTTTCATTATAGATTTAAACTAAGTAGTTTATGTTACTCAGAAAAGGTGTACATTTTTTATTATTTATCAAAAGATTGTTTACACAAATGGGAATCATTTAAAGAGGTATGAATATGCGTTGAAAATACAAGAAATACCAGAATTCGAAGGAGTTTTTGAAGAAATCTACGCTTTCTGACTTATTTTAGTCAAAAAATACATATAAGCAAAAAAAATTATATAAAAAATGACAACAAACATGCTCATTGTTGTTGCTAGATTCAGAATGACTGTCCAAAAATCTATAACAAATGACCAGAAAAATTCCGGGTACAAAAAAAGGTATTTTTTGTAGGACAGTGTACTAAAGGAAAAGTAGAAAAATATTCTGAACACACATGCAAGAAAAAAAAATCTGCCATGAAGGACGAAATGCCAAAAAGAAAGAAATCGATACCAGGAATTATTATCTGCAACATAAATGATTTAATTTATGAGATATCTTAACACAACTTGGTGTGGTGTGTAGAACCCACCAAAGTACAAAGATGCTGTAAGTCTAAAAGATGTTAATTTCAAATTGAGTAAATGCGCTATAATCGAATTTTTAAACAAAATAAAAAAACGTTTAACAACAAGTCGTCTTCAGGCTATATTTTATTACAATAATGAGTTACAAGTTTGACAATCAGATCTCATTTTACGATTCTACATATCAACCAGAACGAAATAAATTCGAAATCGCATCGGTTTAGAAATAGTATATTGCATTACAAGTGGTAGGCGATGGCCTTTTCGTGACAAGTGCAGTGTTTTTAGGACGAGTCTAAAAACACTGCACGAGTCAAGAAAAGGGCCTACCACGAGACATGCACGATACTTTTTACAACAAGATCATGAAAAGTGTGAAAAAAACGCTACCTGATCGAAGTTGCGGGGGGGGGGGCGGTCCAGGGTGCAGCCCTGGTGGGGGTTCGGGGGGCGAAGCCCCCCGTCTGGAAAAAAACCAACCAACATACGCGTGACAGCATTCAGAAATAAGGTTATAAAAGCCGGTAGCCTCTCCGCCGCTAGGTGCGCTATAGTTGCTCAAGTCAAAGTTGCGGGAAAATTTAAATTAGATAAATGAAAAATTACTTTTTTATTACAAATTACTAATAAAAGTTTATAGTTTACTCATAAAAAAATGTTATCAGTTTGAAAAGACAAAATTTAATATTTTAAGTACTGATTAGTTTTTATAGCGTATATATTTCTGCACGGTATGTCGCGAGACGAGCGCGCTACAGTTGTCGCTGAAAACATCGACCTATTTCCGTCTTTATCTAACTATCTTCCTTTCACTTATTGTGAAAATGTGGAATGCTTACGAAAAGAGGCCTTTTCGTAAGCATTCCTCATTTCGTACGTTCTTTATTCGCATCGTTCGAAATGCGCCACATTACACACAGATCATAAGTACGAAAACACGCCATTTTCATGATAGTGTTGTAAAAATATGTCTTATTCTAAAAATAGCTTTAATGAATGTGAAATACATTACAGGTGCAGACGCACTTGTAGCCAAAACCAATTGATCGATTTCGATGAAACTTTGCATAAATATAGTAAATAAGGTGCACATGCACATATGTCCCTTTTTCAGGATAATGTAATAAATCAACACACCATGAAATTAGATTTGAATTTATCAACAATATTTTTAATCCATTTTATCCATTTATCACCATAAGACTGCATAGCAGCCAAATGTTATCTATAACTTCAAAAATGTAAATTTCATTCAAACTTTATAGTTAATTTTAACATCCACTATTGCTATACTCTAACGATATGACAAAAAAGGTATTTTAAAAATAAATATTAATTGATTGTGAGTATTGTGTCTATAAATATTAATAGTCCTGCTTAGAACTAATATAAATATTACAATTTTAAACATATCACAACTAAAATTTGTAACGCTGCGGGGTTCCGAACCTACATCTTCACTTAAATCTATCGCTTAGCAGTCGGTAGTCTTAACCATTGCTCTCAGCCTGCAAAATTAAAAGTGAATAAAAAATCATCTTCATAAGCCACAGCTCAAAAAAGTTACAGCACCAAATTTCAAGCTCTCTTTTTCTGATATTTATTATTACATGACTTTATGTACATGTAAAATAAATTAACTATTAACGGGAATATAAATAAAATCATTATAAGCATATAATTCAAATCAACTGAAAATTTTCTTCGTGTCATATTTTTTTTTTTTTTTTTGGATTTAGACTATTTTACAACTTTTTATAGAGACATGAAATGTAATTTTTCCTGAGAATTACACATTTTAACGACGGAACTTATAAATTTTATTGTGAACTTTGAGAATTTTTTTAATAACAAATTTTGTTTAACTTACGTGTAATGTTTTCCTTTTTAGGTGTTTCAGACCATTTTACAACTTTTAAGAATAACAAAAAATGTAATTCTGTCTGAACATTATAATTTCTCATAAAGATGGCACTTAGAATTTTGTTATTTTTGTTCTCTGGACTATCAAATGTGGTGTGTATAATGCAGCGAGAGCTTTGGCAGATACAAACCGTAAAACAAAACCAACGGTTGATCATAAGACCAAAAGACGAATGCATCGACTCAGCACAAAGATAGGCTGGGCAAGGCAGTACGCGTACCGCATTCAGTGTGTGATTGAATACATAACATCTGGCAGGACTTTCACTGCCAAGGTTCGACAGTTCGCGCGCGAACCGCGGATCCCTCATCACACACTCAACAAGTCAAATCTACTGACCATCTCGACTCTTCCAAGACCCTCCAGTTACTGTCGTCCACCCGCCCACACCAGAGGAGGTCGAGGCATTTTGGAGAAAAGTCTACGAAGTCCAGCATCCACTGACCGCTCCGGGACCAGATAGTATCAAGACCTTCTGGTAGAAGAAGTTTCCTTCAACCCAACAGCATCTGGACCGCATTTTTACCTCATATCTAAAGTCGCAAGAGTCTATTCCGGAGTGATTGGTGGAAGGGCGCACAGTGCTCCTGCCGAAGATGGGCAACTTAGCTGACCCTAAGAATTACAGAGCAATAACTTGTCTGAACACACTGCATAAGATCGTCACAGCTATCCTAAATTATAGGATTGTTGGGACAATTGGACCTGTGTGACGAGAGATGTACGAACAACGCTGCTCAAAGAAAGGCGTAGCAGGATGTCGGGAGAACCTGCTCATCGATATCTGTGTCTGTAAAGACGCAGCATCATATCAGCGTTACCTATCGATGGCCTGGGTTGATTACCGGAAAGCTTTCGATTCAACCTCCCATAGATTTATCATCTGTCTGTTGGAAAGCTTAAAGGTTCATCCACACATCGTGAGGTGCATAGAGAGATTAATGCCGCTTTGAAAAACCAGATTTACTATCACATCTGGAAAACATTGTGTGATCACTAATAGTGTCACCTTTCAGAGGGGTGTGTTTCAGGGCGACACCATGCGCCCTCTACTCTTTTGCCTCACATTATTGCCACTATCTCTCACACGTCGCCATTCCGAAGGATACCTCTGCGGCAAACCTGGAAATCGAAAGCATAAGGTCACTCATGTATTTTACATGGATGATCTTAAGATCTATGCTAAAAATCAAGAGAAACTACATCTAGCTCTAGACATTGTCAAAGAGTACACTCAAGAGATTGGAATGGAGTTCGGGTTAGAGAAATGCGCCAAGATTTATTTGAAGAAAGGAAAAGTTAATGGTATCCCCGAAGACCCTGAGCTCGTCGACAGAAGCGCTATACGACACCTTGGCGCTGGAGAGACCTATACATACCTGGGCGTGCCACAGAGCCGCATTCAGGACGTGACATCTATAAAGGATACTCTCCGATGCAGATACAAACGTATCATCCGACGGATATGGTCTTCCGAACTGTCAGCGAGGAAAAAAGTATCTGCGACGAACATACTTGCCGTCCCATTAGTACTCTATTCATTTGAAGTGGTTCCATGGACGAAGGACGAGCTCAGATCCCTCAATATCGGGTCCCGAAAGGTTATGTACATGAACAAAAGCATGCACCTTAAGTCTTCTGTTCCGCGACTTTACATCTCACGCCGTCAAGGTGGTCGCGGAATACTGAATATTGAATCTCTTCACAACAGGATTATTCTGAGTACAGCACATATGGTCGCAAATGGGCGTTTCTGTACAAAGCAGCGGAGGAGGCTGCTGAAACACTCGGCCTTGACTTCAATATTAGGGGTGAGCAAAATGCATCAAATCTTATCCATCTTGAATACTCACTCCTGAAGGCCCGGATTAAGAAAGCACAGGAGAAAAACTTCCGCGAAAATCTCCTAGAAAAGAAGATACACGGCATCTTCCACAGAAATGTGGAGGATCAGTCGATGTCGTATGAGCGAAGGTTTGCTTTCCTCAAATCACCCGGATTGAAGTCGGGCATGGAGGGTTTAATTTTGGCAAGTCAAGACGGTGTCATTTCCACTCTAGCATACCGTCGCCACATTTTGAGCCAAGACATTCCCGATGATAGCTGCAGAGCATGTCATGCACACCCCGAGCATCTAGGACAGATACTATCTAGTTGTCCAACTCATTCGGGAACGACCTACATCCAAAGGCACAATGCCGCACTAAGAGTGCTTTATTACCATCTATGTCACTCTTACGGCATTAGTCCAAATACCTCTCCGCTAAACGCTCCTAGAGAAATAGAGCCAATTGTCGAAAATGAGAAGTGCCGCATATACTAGAACTTCGTATTCTCGTCAATTGTTTCTGTTGCGCACTCGAGCCTGACATAGGTAAAAGACCTTATAAGGGAGTTGCGACGGTTATACTCGGAACATTCAGTTAAGCTAATCGTCTTGATTATCGGCGCTCTTGGAGGTGCCAAGGTTTCACTGGTTAATAGCCTGAAAAGCATCCCTGCTTGTCAACAAAATGCTGAGACACTTGCGCGGAAAATGCAGAAGGCGGTCGTCCTTGGGTCTCTCCGTGTCCTCAGGGTGCACGAGACTTTTGCCGGATCATCGTATTGAATTCGTCGCAGACTGTAACCACCTATCTCACGATCGTGAGACGTCGTTACAGCTGAAATTTTACCGCGATTTCGCTGGGAGCGGGTGCAATTTTTTAGATTAGCACCCGCTCCAGGCGAAATCCTGCGGTTGTCCTTATGACAAACTTTTAACTATACATATATGCATACATACTGTGAGGTGGTATTCTATACCACGCCCAAATTAAATGAATATTCACGCCCAATCAATTCAAACTCAATTGAGGCACCGGATTGCAGAACTGCCTGTGCGCTCGGTCCGTCTCGGCCTAGTAGGCAGTAGAGTGGGGAGCCCCACTGAACGCGTTGATCGAGGGAAAAAATCAAT